>PVKS010005325.1:0-85891 GCA_004027875.1 Aplodontia rufa | reverse complement strand
TTACCAGTTGACTAGGCTTTCAGGTTTTGATGGAACAAGCTATCATGTTGGAGAGTTTGATGGTCAGTTTTACGTGTCAACTTGGTTAGACTGTTTCATAGAACACTTTTGCTGCCATAACAAACTGCCATAGACTGGATGGCTTATAAACAATGTAAATTTTTATTTTTTATAGTTCTGAGGTTGGGAAGTCCAAGATCAAGGTGCTAGAAGATCAGGTGCCTGGTGAGGGTCCACTTCCTGGTTCGTATATGACCATTCTTTCTCACTGTAACCTCATGGCAACAAAAGGGGTCAAGGCAGCTCCCTGGGGTCTCTTTCATAATTACATTAACCCTGTCTATGAGGCCTCCATCCTCATGATAAAATCACCTTCTAAAGACCCTATCTACTAATGCATTCATCTTGGTTGTTAGGATTTCAACACATTAATTTGAAGATAGAGCATAATCATTCACCCTATTGCAGCCACGATACCCAGTTTTCGGTCCAAGGCCAGCCCAGATGTTGCTGTGAGGTATTTCTCACACCTGATTAAGACTTAAATCAGTAGACTTAGCATAAAGAACACACTCTATAATGTGCTTGGGCCTTGTCTAATCAAGACAGAGGTCCCTGAGGAATCAGGAACTCTGCCAGTAGACTGCCTTTGAGCAGGAGTTACGATATCAATCCTTCCATGGCTGTCTAGTAGGCAAGGCTACACTGCAAACTCAAAACCTTACAGTTCCCACAGTTGTGTGAATCATTTCTTAAAATCTCTCATCTATCTGTTTATCTTTATCATCTATTTATTATTTATCTATCATCTATCTATCTATCTATCTATCTATCCATCATCTATCTATCTATCATCTATCACCTATAACTCCTGTTGGTTCTGTTTCCCTGGACTATTCTTATTAGAACAGAGAGGTCTATGTGACAAGGAACTGAGGCCATCTTCGCTCCACAAACCAAAGAACTAAGGAACTCCCTAGGACAGAGTGCGTGATTAAACACAGGACTTCTTGACACTGAAGTGTAATTTTATTTTCTCTGTTTTCTTACTATATTTCTAGACAAATATCCAAAGTGGTTATTATTGTGTTTTTTATTTATTACAATTTGAAATTTTAGAGAGCATGAGAGAGAAAGAGAGAGAGACAGACAGACAGACTCAGAGAGGTAAAAAAACAAAAAGTGGAGTTTTTTTTAAATGAGAAAAGTGCTCGCACTTTGCATCTGAAAATCCAGTAGCCATGAAAGTAATAGTTTGAATGAAACAGTTTAACTACCATTCTGTTTTTTTTTTTGTCTTCAGGCTCAACATTTTACTTTCACAGATTTCCTGTCTTTGAGGTTACTTCTTCTCCTAATATTTGAAGAACTGGTGATTCAAAATGAGGGCAGAAATGTCACATCATGCTTTCGAGCGGAGCACGCGCAGCAAGTCTTAGGATTTATTTCTGACTCCACAGGGACTTGCATCACAGTGGGGCATGATACTGCTGAACCTCTCCAGAGAGTGCCAGTCCCAACAGTGGGCAGATTGGTTGTGTGTTGTAGGCATAAGTCATGCTTGTAAATACTCCACGACCCTTGCCCTAAGGATGTGATTGAGGTGCACAGTATTATTTTCAGATGACTGAACATCTTGCACCCATGAACTCTACAGGCTGAAGTGCTTTGCATAGTTTACCCAACACTTCTTGTGTTTGGTTTTTCTGACTACTAGATATGAAAGAAATAGCAAAGAGCAAAGAAAGGTGTTATACCTTCTTTGCTTTAAGAACATCAAGGCGCATAGCATATGTCACACTAAAATTGAGGGTATTCCATTTTGTATTTAGTGTTTGTTCACTTTCAGGGAATCTAAACATAGCCATAAAACTTGTCAGGTCCACAAAACTAAGAATCTCAAGATCTAGCTGTGATTTAAAAATGAAGGTCGATACCCTAGGAACATCCTCCGAGTAACTTATGAGGCAGGGAAGGTCTCCACGAGGTTCCCATATCGATCATGCACATGGAGCGTCCTTCCCGTACACCTGTTCACCTGAAACTTCCCGAGAGCAGAGGTAGGCTGCCCTTCAGCGCTCTCCAATGGCATCCCATGCTCCTGCTTCCCAAGTTCCCCTTCAATATGACTGTTTCAAACATTTCTTCCTCTGGACAACTTCACAAGTGTGAGAAAAGTGTAACTGATTGGCTTCACGTGGCAGTGCAAGAAAAATCAACATGTATTGAAACCGTCCCTGATTTAGGTTTGGTGCTGCTTTTGATGGCTCACGCACTGGTGGTAGTGGTGGTGGGGAGACGTCTCAGTGCACGCAGTCTGTGGCGCTGAATTGCCTGCATAATTTCTTTTCTCCAAGTTCATCTCATCGCTGGGAGAAATCTTACTTGCTGGTGTTTTAGGATACACGACGAGAGTATTTTATGACTTCTTTTTCAACTTCTTTCAGGTACTATGGTTAGTTATTTGCTACATACCTCACAGGCATTTGATTAGCCTGTATAAATGTCAGTCTGAGTGAACGGTTTCACTTTATGTGGTGTCTGGAAGTCTAACTAATGATACCATTATAAAGTGAGGAAAGGAAACATCTCTAAGAATCACAGTCCTCCTTGGAAATTGTCTTGTTCCTTCTGATTTGTGAAGTCTACCAAGTGTTAAGAACTCCTTGATTGAGCCTAACAGTCCTTGAACACCGGGATGGAGTTGAGGCTGAAGGCAATCGAGTTGCAAACCATATAGTATTTTGTAGATCCACATCAATTGACAGACCAGCAAATGAGGACTGGTAACAAATTCGCCCATAAGATGTCTCAGGCTCTTCTCTCAAATGCCTTTTCTATCCATCTTAGCATATTCATCCCAGTTCCCTGGATTCCAGTCCTTGTGGGGAATTACAGCTGATTTTCTTGTGCCACCTGTGAATCACATCAGTCACAATTTTCTACTATTCACGGGCATTGCACGCACATCTCCTGGAGGTGTCCCACTCTTTGACTTCCATTTTATCACTTCCTCCCAGCTTTCCTTTCTACACATTTTCAATCTCTTCTGTCTCCTTCCTCCCTTTCTCCTTTTCCTCTATTCCCTCTGCTGTTGTTCCCAGGAGTTTGACTCCAACCTACTGCCTTTCTGAGGCTGAATTCTTTTCTTCAGGACTACTACCCGGCTCATCATTTTATAGTTGCCTAAATGACAATGATCCCCAAATTTATGTATTTATCTCAGTTGCTCTGTCTGTGATGTTCAGGTTTATACAGCCTGCTCTACTTATCCACTTAAATTTTATGGGTACTTCAAATTAACTGTGTTCAAAATGGAATCTGTTTTCATTTCCTCCCTTGAAATATTCTCTTGTATTCTGGATGGCAATGACATATCACGTCATCCATTGAGACAACTGAAGTCAATAATCATCAAATCATCAGAGATATTTTCTTTTTTACTTTTCCTATTCAATACATCCTACACATCAATCTTTTTCTCTTTTGCTTTCCTCTCTCTCTTTTTTTTTTTTTTTTTTTTGTTGTACCAGAGATTGAACCCAGGGGCACTTTACCACTGAGTCACATCCCCATACCTTTCTATTTTTTATTTTGAGACAGGGTCTCACTAAGTTGTTTAGGGACTCACTAAGTTGCAGAGGCTGACTTTGAACTTGAAATCCTCTTGCCTCAGCCTCCCACATGGATGGGATTACAGATGTGCACCACCATGCCTGGCTATTTCCTTATTTTTCATAAATTTCATTGCTGCACAAATCTAATGTGCTCTTCTTATCAGGATTATTTTAACTATATCCTAAATAGGTGTCATCATTCCATTCTCACAAATCTGATCATACTAATGAGAATGATATTTTTCATCTATAAACTCAATATCCAGTCCCATAATATGACCCAAAAGACCACCTTTGATTTCTGAATTATATTGCACTGTCTTTCACCTCCACACAAGTCTTACTCTCCTTCCATTAATGACTTTCATTCAACCTTCAAGAGTAAGTTGAAAGCATAACTTACTTAAGTCACCTTCCTCTTCCACTTGGGCTGTTCTAAGTGCCTGTTCTCTTATCTCCATAGCAACGTTCTCACTGCCAAGTTGCAGGAGATTCAAGTTCAACAACCTAGGGGTCCTCTATCACAGCATCCCTGCTGTCCTTCCGTTCCCAGAGCCCAGAGCAATGTCTACACCACATTGGGTGCTCAGTAAAACTTATCCAGAATACTCCAGGTTCGATGAATGTTGCAATAGATTCATAACTGATCTCCTGCCTCCAAGGCATTCAACTATACAGTCTTCTTTGCCATCATCTGTCATAATTCAAACATTACATATATAAGCCTGTAGAATTTGCAAGGAACATTTTCAATCCATGCTTATTCCCTCATCTACTAAATTTTTCTCTTCTAGGGTGTCTGAATGGAAATTTTCTTGCCCTGATGTTCAAATCACAATTTTCACTTCTGTGACTCTTTCTACAAGAAAAATCAATCCACAGCAATTTTTTCTTTAGTCCGTACATGGTTATGCTTTCACCATACTATGTCTCCCACTCTAAATATTTATCCCCTCTCATAGTGTTTTAATATTTACAGCTGTACTGTATAATTTTTCTATCTTTAGAGTTGCTCAAAGGTATAGAATAAGCTGTCTTTTTATATCTTCATACAACATTTTTGGTGAACAGAATAGACTCCATCTGTAGGTGGTATCTATTAAGATTTTCTCCTGTGAAATAAATATATTTTCTATTCATATTTGAATTCATTCCTGGAAGGTTGTTTATATACCCTAAATTTCTTTTTAGTTCCTTTGGCATTTTTTGGACACTCTTCAAATATTCAGAAAAAAATCATACCTGTAGTCTTGTGGTTTAGATATGAGATGTCCCCTAAAAGCTCATTTGTGAGACATTGCAAAAAAGTTTAGAGATGAAATGATTGAGTTTTGAGAGTCTGAACCTAATATGCATTGATTCACTTGAATGGATTAACTGGATGGTATCTGGAGGCAGGTAAGGTATGGCTGGAGGAGAAGGGTGACTCTCTCTGTCTCTCTCTCTTTCTCTCTTTCCTGGTGCCATGTACTCAGCTACTTTCCTATACTATACTCTTCCACCATGATGTTCTGTCTCATTTTGGGTCTAGGGTACTAGAGATGGCAGTTCATGGACTGAGACCCTCTGAAACTGTGAGTCAAATAAACTTTTCCTTCTCTGACATTGTTCTTGTCAGGTCTTTTGGTCACAGAAATAGAAAAGTTGACTAAAACATGCAAATATCATGACACTGATCTCAATCCAAGCTGTAAAAAATGAGATTTTGCTGTAAAATTTGAGAGACTGCTATTCTATTCACAAACACTCTCTAATATAATAGTTGTGTGAGTATGACAACAATCATATAGGTAGACCTGAAATGAAGGACAGATTCAGTGTTTTTTAACCCAGTTACAATGCAGTAGATAGAAACACACTACTTGATAATAGAAACATACTACCTGATAAAGGGATGTTTACAATTTTATTTTTCATTGACTGTCTACTCTGGATTTTATTTTATTTTCACACACATAAGCATTATTATGGAGAAATAATGAGTGTCTATATCATGAAGACTAGGTCTTTACCTTAAAGAAGGTAAAGCAATTTAAAAAAAAATGTACAAACTTGGGAAAAACAATGATAATAATACAAAAATAAAGTATCATGTCCTGTTTAATGAGGTCTACTGTTTAGCTAACAAGCACTTCTTCACATGTTATAATTGGGTCGGATTTCAGGTTAAAGCTTCACAAACAATCACATTCCAGAGATTTTTAAAATGTAAATTTGGTGGTAACAATAAATCCCCCCAGGGAGCCCCAGCATTATTTAGGAAATCAATAGGGTGGTGACAGTAATTCTACTTTTCATCTGGTCCACAGCTCAAACTCCATTTTCCATCTTTTTCTCAGCGCTCTACAACCTATAACTTAAGCAGCATATATCAGACCCGTTAAAGTCTGCTCTTCCCATCAGGGGACTTGTGCAATTGACTTGCTGTCCTGGTGAGAAGATGAGCAAATTGCTATGGGGCAAAAGGTCAATCTGCATTCATGGTGTGCTAATGTCTTTTTGTAGATGAAAAAATTATAATAACCCTCCTGGATGTACCACACTGTATGCATATCTTTTTTTTTTTTTTAAATAAAACACATGTGCAAAATCTTTGAAGATATTTTAAAAGAAATCAGACTGGCAATGTTGTCATGATACTACTTACCGTTGGCCTTCCACCTCTTTTGGTCTCTGCTATGGTGACCTGAAGGACCAATTGGAGAGGCACATTCACAGGAAAGAATGTTGACCTGGAACTTTGAGTTCATACAGGACCATAGCCAGGCAGAGGCACCTAGTAACCTTCTTCCCTTTCATTTATTAATGCCTTATCCAATGGGTGGTTATTTAATAAGAGTTGCCAGCTATTCAACTTTTAATGAGCACATCACATCTGAGCTTCAAAACATTAAATCCTAGTATTTGTTTCCGTATTCCGTGTTCTGCTGTATTGGGGAGATGTTTCTAGTCAAATCAATTAATTAACAGTCAGTCACGAGAGTCCTGTCATTCTGAGTCTTGAGCAAACGTGTCCCATGTAAACATGATTAATAAAACAACACCCTGGAGCTAAGGAGGTCAACTGCTGTATCATGACATTAAAAATTGGACTGTGGCATGTCAACAACTTTAATTGAGTTAAGTGTTCCATGAAAAGAATAAAAGAAGTCAAAATAAGATACAGGGTCCTTCAGTATTTCCAAGATCCAAGATCATTGATGCAGGAACTTTTCTTATTTTCAAGTGGGGAATTTTGCATCTCTAGAAGAAACATCAAAGTAAGTGATCTCTCTGAAAAAGAATATTAACCACCTCCATCAATAGAAAACTAAAAATTGATGTGATATTTATAGGATCTTCAATAATTCTCACTTTTTAATACTAAAAAGTATAATAATAATAAATTCAACAAGAGAATTTCAGAAGATATAATCGCTTATAATAAATTCTATAATAAATTTTAAAGAGGGATTTTTCTTTTTTAAACTACAAACTATTTTGCTTTATAGCAAACTGTTCCCAAACATTATTTTTTATATTTTTAGAAAAATAACTTTTCAGTACTTGAAGTAATCAATACATTTGCAAACAATAAAATGTACAGATTTTAAGAGTTCCAATTTAATGGATTTTGACAAATGTGTACACTTGTATAACAGAGAACATTACTATGTTAATTGAAATAAGCCAGGCACAGAAAGCCCATACTGTGTGATTTTCCTCATATGTAGAAAAAGTTGATCTCATAGAAGATGAGAACAGAAGAGTAATTTGCAGAGGCTGGGGAGAGCACTGGGAAGGGAGAGGGAGGGTAGATGTTTAGTGGGGATTAACTTATGGTTAGATGGGAGAGGGAAGTTCTGTTGTTAAATTGCACAGTGCAGAGACTATGGATGGCTATAATGTACTGTACACATTTAAAAAAAACTAGAAAAAGGAATTTTGAATGTTTGGATCTAGCATAAAAAAGCGATAAAAATTTTAAGGACAGTATATGTTTACCCTGAACTGAATATTATACAATGTATACATGTACTGAAATATTATATCTTACCCTATAATTATGTACTATCTGATGTATTGGTGAGAAATAAAAAAAATTTAAAAAAAGAATGTTTCACCATCTAGAACATTTCCTCATGACCTTTTTCCAGTAATTTCCTTACCTCCAGGTGCAATTCCGTTTTATTTCTATCACCATAGATTAGCTTGATCTGATCTAGAATTTCATGTTAATGGGATCGCATGATATGTATTCCACCCAACCAAATGACCTTGGGATTCACCTATGCCTGTGACAACATGGTTCATATCAGTGCTTGGATTCTTTTTGTTGCTGGTTAGTATTCCAATGTGTGGACTTAACACATTTGTTTTTCTGTTTTCCTGTTGATGGACAGTTGGGTTGTTTCCAAGTTTTGTCTCATATTTTGAGAAACTGTGCTATTAAATTTACCTTGTAGAAATGCACATCTTATCCTGCTGTTCTTCCACTTGGGTAGCCAAAACTGTTTCTTGGTTGTTTTGAAGAGATTGGGTGATTTTAAATGAGTGATGGGTAAAACAAACAAACAAGCCCCCCACTAATTTGTTGTTGATGAAGAATTTAACTCTCACTACTGATGCCTGAAAACAGTTGTCCTTTTAAAAAAGGAACATAATTCATTAAATATTTGAAAAATTTTAAAGATAGTGTATAAGGTGCTATGGTTTATGAAAATAATAGGTATTTTTATAATACAAAATACTTGTTTCATGTAATTAAATGATTCTTGTTCACTTAGAATTAAAATTTTCCTATTTATTAGTGTATTTAAAAATTTTTTTTGCTCTAGAAGTTTAAAGAAACCAGGATATTCAAAGATACAGATTTGTGTGCATATATTTTTAGCTATCAAGAAAAAGCATGTTCTAAAATGCCATAATTATGTATAAAGCAATAACCTCTGTCCAAAAGACTATAATTATTTAGAATACAGTGGGCATACTGTTAGCATAATTTACCTCATTGTTCAAAATAGCCATAGAAATGGTCCTACATTAGATGATTGACAACTGCTTTGAAAGTCTCCAGGGATGGGCCCAAATATCAAATTAAAGCCATGTCTTAACATATTTTTTAGCTTGTCATTTTGCTGCATCTAATTTTACTTTATGATTGCGATATGAAATTAAAATGTCCCATAATGGATGATTTTTTTCTTTCCCCCTCTAAACTGTTAGGTCCTTGTGAACAACTTTTATTTTTGTTCACCTGTGTCTTTGAATCCTAATGTTCAACCCAGTGCTCAGAACAGAGTAAGCAATAAACATCATAGGATGCTTGACTTGCTGTTTGATCTATGGCCAGACTTGATATTTGTCAATTTTTTGGTGATTTAATTAAGATAACTTTCCTTTTCAGTTCTTCTTCTTTTTTTTTTTTTAGGAGAGAGAGAGAGAGAGAGAGGAGAATGAATTTTATTTATTTTTTTCATCAGGATTTTGCTTTGCCGACACTTAGTTATATCTATGTGGTGTTAGGATTTGAACCTGGGTCCTTGCCATGTGCCAGGCAAGCGCCTGAACCCCTGAGCCACTGCTCCGTCTCCCCTTTTCAGTTCTTAATACATAGAAGGTAAGATTTTTGTTGATCACTATTTAATAATTTTTTCCATTTTACTTCTGTGAAACAACTTTCAGCATTTTTTCTTGGGAAAAATGGTTTCTAGAGCCTGGAGACTGTGGAACAATCTACACCCATGATACTTGCAATTGCTCCCAACTGGAAGAAATGTCTGTAACTCTTGTCTGTACTTCCTTGGCTCTGATCCGTTTTCCAACCCACTTCATTCAGCTTCACATCATAACACTCCACAAAGTGTTGCCAAATCCGGTGGGCATTTCTCTCTCATCAGACACAATTGGTCGCTTCTTCCCTCATTCCACAGGCTGCCTTCCTGGCACTCTCCTGGTTTACCTTTCACCTGTGGTACACTTTCTCAGTCTTGATTTTGGTTTCTTTTTCTTAACACCCATCAAAATCCCCCTATATTCCACCAGGGCCTTTTTTTTCCCCTGCTCTTCCTTCTTCCACAATGACTTTACATTCCTCAGGTAGCTGGATTCCCAGTCTGCACCTTCAGCCCTGAGCTCTCCCTGGACTCTGTATTTGCGTATTCAATTGCATACTTGACACTTCTTTTTAGATGTCTCGCAGACATCTCAACTTTCTAAAAGGATTGCAAAAGAGTCTTGAAGACTTTGTGAGCCAGTGTGTGTTACCAATCTGCTGCAGGAAATAAATGGAGCTCTGCCTGCCCACTTGTTCAAACTAGAGTTCCAGGAGTCATTGTGGATTATAGTTCCTTCCCACTCTTTCAACTCATCAGCAAATTCTGTGGGTTCTGCTTTCAACATTCACTTTGCAATTATCTGCTGCTTTCCACATTTCATCAGTTGCCATCTTGTTGGGAGCTCCTCTCATTTCCTCCTGGACTGCAGCAATTGCTCCAAACTGGCCCCTGTTCCTTCCTTTTCTTAAATCCATTTTCCACAGAGCATCACATAGAGTGAGATTGTTAAAGTTCATTTTATAAAACTGAGGTAGGATAGAAGGAAAAAATAAGTAGAAAGGAGACAAAGGGAAAGGAAAGAGAGACTGTAGCTGTAAATCTAAAAACCCCATGATTAGACACACTTCCCAGACCTGCTTTTCCTCTGGGTCTATCACTCCAAATTTCTGAGAAATCTACAAATCTTAGAGTTACTGTAAACTCACTCATTTTTGAGAATTGTCTCATTTTGATTAAAACTTAAGGGCGTTGTTTGCCCATACAAAGTATTTTCAGATTAGATAAAGTAAAATGAGATGTATGTCAAGAAACCTACATATGGGCACATTCCAAACATTCTCCAGATAGAAGAGACAATGTATGCCTAAAGATTCATAAATTTTTTGTGATCCATGATCAAAAACTGAGCTCACCAGGCTGGCATCTTTCCTAGGCACCTGCCCATGCTTGCCCCTCATAAAGTTTCTTTTAAGAGTTTGAGGCCTAAAGTGCTTCTCACTCTTGAGACAGCTTGCAGTCTGCTCTGAGAAGGCAGATCTTCATCTGTCCTGTCCTAATAAAGCTCTTTCTCTTTTTGCTAAAACTTGATTCATCCTCAAATTCTTTTCTGTGACATGTCTGGATGATCCAAGAAGAGGTCTTCTCTGCCTCTGGAGGAGACTTTGAAGCTCCTTGTGGTGACAAAACTTTATCATACCATTTATTGTCCCTCAATGATTTCCTAATGTACTGGGAACAGTCCAACTTGTTACATGATGTATAAAGCGATGCAAAAATCTGGCCTTATTTGTGTCTTTAATCTGAGGTTTTTGGCTGCTCTATCCATGTAAATCTTCAGACTTTCTTAAAGCACAGTTTCTTTCCTATAAAAACGGGTCTTTTTGCCACAGAGGGAGCAGAGCTTTCTGCAGGCAGGCTTTGTTTGCATTCTGACCATACCACTTACTTTTTGGGTGGTTTTGGTCAAATCCTTTAAGTTGTTGATGCCTAAATTCCTTTATGCATACTATAGAAAATGAAAGAAATAAAAGTTTCATCAACATACAGCCAGATGTGAACTGTCTAGAAGAGTGTCCAACAAATCCAAGTGCTCCAGAAGAGCTAGCTGGTAGTGCCTAGCGTCACATAGCAGTCAGGAGTGCAACACACCCTCTGCACGAATGCCCTTTCATCCTGCAGATCACTCCTTAAATATGACCTTGCTTCAGAGAAGCCTTTCTTGAACACCTTGACTGAAGCTAGCCCTTCTTTTAATGTTCTATATTTCAATTTCTCATTCATGTCCATTTTAGGACTTACCACAATATGCATTTATTTGTTTTTATTTAGTTACTTGTCTCTCTCTCTCTTGTCCATTGTGCTGACTGCTGGAATATAAGTTCCTAGAAGACAGAATCATACACCTAACTTGGAGTCTTACCCATAGTAGGTACTTCTTAGTGAATGAAATTCTCGTGTTTAAGAATACATGTCCATCTAGCCATAATGGTAGTCATTCTCATTGCAAATGGGTGTCCTCTTCTCTTGATGGCAGATGCAACACCAGGGTAGCAATGAGTTGGGAGAGCAAAGATGCTCCCAAATTGAGAGCATCTGTGACTTTAGAACTTGCTTGATTTCTGCCTGGTTGCAATATACGAATCCCCCTTAGTGCCCATATGGATGGAATTAGGATATTCCTCTATTTTTCCATACAAACATATAACTTTTATCTAGTTTCATAATTCTCCTGAATATGAGCACATGTTTTCATTAGATAATTAATTCTCAACTTCTATTATGAAAATTTCTCACTCTTAGATTTAAAAATACAATTAAGCAATATATTTTGGTACTTATTCAGTTATCCAATGAGGAAAGTTATATATGGAGAGACTAAAATAAATCAAGTGAACAAAGTCCTTTTCCTTAAGATTCTGATCTTTGTTTTTTTCTGTTTGTTTTTCATCTATTCTCAAGTTTTAAGTCTAGGTGATTAGGAGAAAGTAAGTTTACTAATTCACTCACTTTCTAGAGTGATTGGTAATTCAAGTATAATTTTTATTATTTAAATGAAAAGCATCCAACTCCATAAAGATCACATTGTATATTCTGCAAATGCAACATTTCCCCTGGGTGAACTGTGCCCCTGTCCCATTTTTGCAGTGCTTGGGATGGAACCCAGGGCCTTGCACATACTAGACAACTGTGATACCTAGGCTGTTCCCCAGCCCAGGATGTTCCCTTTGTAAAAATAAATATGTTTATCTAAGAAAAATGCACAGTGGGAAAAGTTCAAAAATATTACATGTACATCCTAGTAACTTTACAAAGCAAATATGTCCATGAAACTATCATCCAGACTGAGAAAGAATGTCATAGTTATTGTTGTTTTGTTACTGCCTTCCCTCCCAGACATTTGGCTTCATCCTCCCCACAAGTAAGCAGTCCTCGGAATTCTGATACAGCAGAAAAAATTTCCTTGCTTGAAAAACTAAACCCATATGCTATGCATATTTTTGTTTCTGTCTTCATTGCTCAAGGTTTTCTTTACGAGACTAATCCATGTCATTGAATGTAGTAGTTATTTCGTTAAAATTCATGTGTATGTTTCCTTCATTAGATTGTCCATAAGGTTAGGGATTATTTTAAAGCTCTTAGAGATATACTATCATTATTATTTCTGTTTATTAATCATGCCACATAGTCTTACATATTGGAGGGAATCGTTGTTACATATTCATGCATGCATGGATATTGACAAATTAAGGCCGGTTCTAGTCCAGGATCTCCCGCTTCAACCACTCCCTGCTCCAGTGTCTTCCTGCTTTACCGCCATGTTATAGATAGAACTAAGCCTGTATATGTGTATTAATTTTTGAATTTTCTGATCATATCTTCCTGCCTATGTGTAGTTGGGATTCTCATGGAATCAAGGGTTCCCAGCTGCATTGATAACCCCCCTAATTCCTCTGTCCCCTCCTTTTTTCCCCAAGCTTCATATTTATGATTCCCCTGCTTATGTAAAAATTCACCTATGTTGAGATTATTTTGAGCTTAGCTAACTTTTAATCTGTCTTAGAGTTTACTCTAGCTTCCACATAGGAGAGAAAACATTTGGCCCTTAAGTCTCTGAGTTTGGGACATTTCACTCAGCATAATTGTTTCCATCTCCATCCATTTGGCTGCAAATGCCATGATATTGTGTGTGTGTGCGTGCGTGTGTGTGTGTGTGTGTGTGTGTGTGTGTAGAGAGAGAGAGTTTACCTCAGTTTTTAAATCCACTCATCCAGCGAGGGATATCTGGGTTGGTTCCATAGTTTAGCTATAGTAAATTGAGAGGCTATAAACACTGATATAGCTGTGTCTCTGTAGTATGTTGATTGTTTAAAGTTTCTTCTAAGTTTGGCAATTGTGAAAGGTGTTGTTATGAATATCCATGCCCATGTCTTTTAAGGAATTTAAGTTCTCATTTTTAAGTATATACCAGGGTAGAATACAGAATATCTGTATATATGGATTTACAAAACATTGCCAAAAAGATTTATAAATATTTCCAAAAGCAGTGTACCAATTTTCCCTTCTATTAGCAATTTTGGAGTGTATGTTGCTGAGTAGGTTAAGAGCTCTTCATCAATACTCAGTATGGTCAATATTAATTTTACATGTTCAGGCATGGAGTACCTTGGAATCCATTGTGACTTTAATGAGCATTTCTCTGAGAGCTAATGAGATTGTGTCTTTTCACATATTCATTGAGCATTAGTTATACACTTCTGTGAAGTACTTCCTTAAGATTTTATTCATTTGTTTAATGAAATTTCTATTTTTTCTTGTGGATTTTTAAAGAAATTCTTTATACATACCCTTTATGCATTTTTTGGTGAGCAAAATGTATTATAAATGTATTTCTTAATTATGAATTATTTTTTGTCATTTAATGGTCTCTTGATGAAAATAAGTTATTACTTTTAATGTATTTTCATTTATCTTTTCATTTTTATTAATACTTTTTATGTCCTATTTAAAATGTTTTGACTTCCTCAAAGTCATGAAAATGTTCTATGCTATCGCTTAGAATTTTGTGATCTTTTATATTTGCCCTTTTAATCTATCTGTAATAGTTTTTGGATACTTGAGGTTTACTTTTGATGATTCACTATATGCCTAACTGTATATCTATAGATATCTACCTATATACAGTACTTACATTTACCTGTCTCCATGTCATGCACACACACATTCTTTCTTTATCATCTGTACCCAGTTTACTTGACACCATTTATTGAAAAAATCATTCTAATTTCACTGATCTCTAGCCTCCTTTTTTACAAGCCAAGTGTTTATATAGTTCAAGTAATGCCAGGAAGATATTTGAAAGAGACAATATCAATCATTAACATTGCCAGTTACATTTAGCAGCTACAGAAACAGCGATATTTTACCAGTAAATGTTAAAATGTTAACATTGAATCATTTTTGTATCAGACTGACAATCTGTTGAAAGCTTTGAACTCTCTTCACAGAAAAATGCACATTACACAAACATTTCTAAACATCACTTTATAAACAACTTCTAGCCTATGCATTCTGATTTATGAACTCCCGAGTTGTAATGCCTGTGAATAAATGATGCCATTTGACTACATAGCATGCAAATTGTAATGGAAGCTTCATAGAGAAAAAATGAATGGTTTGAAGGAATGACTTTTTTTTTAAGCTTACATTTGTATTTAGGAAGAAAATACTTAGCTTTGTAGTAGAAGTACGTTACACCTAAATTATGTGTATTTTTTTCACCAAATAGATATTGATTGTGTTCTAAGTAACAGGAATAAAAGAATGAATTTTGAGTTCAGTGTGTAGTGGAAAAAACCATACGTCAATCAAACTATGCTGTATCTTTTGTAATAAAATCACATAGGAAAAGAAGTTGTTCCAAGAGCACATGTGGATATTAGGGATAGGTTGTGGGTCAGAGTCAGGGAAAATTTTCTTAAAAAATATATTTTAGTTGAAATCTGAATTATGAATATTAATTACTGATCACAGGTGTGAGTTGAAGACATTTGAAGCAGAGGTAGCACCACGCACAAAGTCATAAAGCAAGGAATAGCATGAGTGGTTCGAGAGAAAAATACCAGCCTGAGGTGGTGGAGCATTAAAAGCAAGGAAGTCCACAGAAAGGTTGAGAGGAAAGTAGGATGGCCCCTTTCTGTCAAAGATTCAGAAAATCAGCGTGAACAGAAGATGGTTCATGGCTTTGGGTCATATCTGGACAGATAGTGAGAAATAGAGGGAGATGAAATATATTTGATAGGAATTGGTGATAGATTTGATAGGGAGAAAAGAAGGGTGTTCCTAAGAAACTGTTTCTAAGTTTTTGGTTTACGCAACTGAACAAATAGTTAAAATTCACTGAAATATAGAAAATTGTAAGACATGAAAGAATGGACAAGATCTTTCTTTCCTTGTGGTGAACAGGAGTAGGATGCAGACAAAGAGCACAAGTTCAACTTGGGATTTGTCGAATGAAATGATTTTAAAGTATGCAATTGGTGAGGTCAAGCTGACAATATGTAGATTGTTCCAGAGATCAGGGAAACAGTCTGGCCGGAAGGTATACATTTGGAAGCTAGTGAAATTTAGATGGCATTTGAGGCCCAGTTTGGGACAGATTGCCAAGGGAGGTCTTGCAAGACATGCATTAAGAAAATGATCTTTATCTTTCCTGGTCCAAGCTGACTCTGTTTGAAATCAGCTGATTAAATATACTTTTGCTTGAGAGCAAATATAAAACGACCCTCTTGATCATTGATAATTTATCAAGATTGTTTAGCAGGCTAAAAAGCTTAACGCAGAGTTGAGAAATGACAATTTAGGGAGTACATTTTATCCAAACCATTGTTAAACAAAGATTTCTTTTTTCCGTCCTAAAAACAGAATTTGCTACTTTTAAGGGAGCATGGAAATTGAATTATTTTGGTAGGAAGGTGTGTGCATGTGTGTGTGTGTGGCAGAGGGAGAAGGAACTAAACTGGGTGTTAAACATTTGAATGCATAGTTAGATCATCTTTAGTTTTTCAATGTCAAACCCTCACAATTTTACAAATATGGCTTAATATAGTATTATAGGAGCACTTACAACCTAAGACCTTTAGAAGGAGGGAAATGAGTTCTGAGAAAATGAGCTTTGGACAAAAATACGCTGTTCTTTGGGCTGACATTGAAGAAGGGGTTTAAGACGACGGCGGCTGGATATCTGAGATGAGATTGCCATAATGACCCTGAAGATGCTAAGCAATAAACATGAGGCAGCTTCATTGCTCTGCATGAGGTCAGTCCAGCATCTTCCAGGGTCCGGCACAGAGATCTCACACCTTGGTCATGCGTTATCGCAGTGTCTCTTGTCCTTGGCACTATGGGCATTTTGGTCTGTGTAGTTTTTCTTGTGTGCTGCCTTGTGAATTGTGTCATGCTCAGCGATACTGCTAACTAAAGGCACTACAACCCTATTTGTGAATTATTTATGAATATTTATGACAATCAAAAAATACCTCTTGAGGGACTGGGAGGGAACAAAAATGTCCCAAGTTGAGAACCACTCACTTAGAGAATAAGCATTCCTTTCTGACAAAAGCTAGTTATTGTGGATTTTTCTTGTCCTTCCCAGATGTTTGAGAGGATGGAAGGGTCTTAATCTCTGAACGGTTTTAGAGATGTAACCTTTTGGTCACCTTGTAGTAAGGACAGAGGTCACAGGTCAAGTCAGGTGTTGATGGGCATATTTAGTGAGGAGCTGTGCGACAGGGACTCAGGCAGCGGGCTGCTTATTAGCCAGCTGGGGTTCATTGGGGCACACATGCATGCCTATTTTATGTCTTCTAGGCTTAGTGAAAGGAGGTTTTCACAGGATGACAGTGGAACCCTTGTGAGATATCTTAGCAGATATGTCAGAGATCAACTCCAGAGGTCAAGAGTTACCGTTTAATTGACTCCTTTCTCTTTAGGTCAAATTACTTACAAAGAACAGTCTGAAATATATGAGAGGGAATCTGCCATTTCATGAGCACGACATTTCCTTTGAAAACATAAAACTTAATGACCAAATAAGAAGTAGTTATGATCCTTCAGTTAGAATTTGTGTACGTATGTGACTAGTAATGTTATCTGACATATTTCTACTCTGGTGAGTCCTATATGCTGAATATATCAGGAGACATCTGCTGCACATTAAGGGTTTTACAGCACTCAGATGTAGCTGTGCATCTTCACAGTACCTCTGCCTTGTACATATATCCATGCTGTGCCGCTAACATTGAAACAGCTACTATACGTGCCTGTAGGGTAAGGGTGGTTTCTTATAATAGCTCTCCCTGGAGGAAGAAAACAATGTATTATTCTCCACCGGCCTTTCTCCAGGTGCCTGTGACCATAGCCTATAATAAACATCTCTGCATAGTCCTAGAAAACACATCCAAGCTGTGTCCTGGTATGACATGACATAAGATAGCAGCCAAGTGGAAACATGTATTGTTATGACAATACAGGGGTATAAAATCAGGCTGGCTGCCAGCAGGAGCGGAAGCCTAGTGACCTAAATGAATTCAACCAGAAATCCATTAAATGATTTAATTTTTGGCTCATCCAGCTATTGATTATACTTACAGTGCTGGAGCAGTAACAGTTGCAACATCAACATACTCATTAAAACCTGAGTAGAATTATTAAGGAGAGCTAACTACTGTAGAAAATGAATAGATATCTGATATGAAGGGACTGGAACAACTAGAGCAATAATTTTCTGACAATGTTGATTTATTCTCTGTGTAATAAAAAAGAAAGTATCCACAGATTGTTCATGTCAAAACATCCGTATAGAACAGGTGTCTCAACATCTGAATGCATTGTGATGTTCGACATTTTTTTGCCTTTTGGAAATAAAAATGAAAACAAGTAAACAATAGGTTCACATATAGTAGACCACGATATCTTTCATGCTGCAGAGGCTGTGAGGGTAAAAACACTGCTTGAAATAGGAATGACAATATGCAGCTGTTGTAAAGTTCACATTCACATTAAGAATATGAAATGTAGCAGAACCTGTTGGAGGTGAGCTCGGCTGCGTCAGATTATTTGTATAGTAACAGAGAAACCTGTCTTTTTTCAGGGCTGTTCCATAAGCAAGCAGTAGCTCTAGCTTTAAAACAATTTCTGTAAGCAAAGTCCAAGCTGTTTATTTTAGGAAATGGAAAAGTAGGATTATAAAAGATTCCCATCACAATTTAAGGCACTGAGAAGAAAGTATAGAGAGGGGCTAGAATTCCATTAAAATCCTGTTCCACATTCACAGAAGAAGTCTTAAAATATTCACAGGACTCTTACTTTTAAACTTCCTGTTATTTTCACTAAGAATACAACATACGGAGAAACCAATTCTTTAGGTGTTAAGGAAACCATACTCCTATTAGGGCTCATGAACAGAAAAAGAAGGATAGAAAATAGGTTCATGTGATTATTATGTTTTTTTTTTTATCATGACTCCAAGACAGGGAAAGCAGCTGTCTTTGACTTTCAGCTATAATTAGAGGGAAAGCAGAAACTAGAAGCCTAGAAGCCACTAAACTGTGACAAAGATCTCACTTGCAAGCACAGAATTTATCAATTTTTGATCCAAATATAGAAGAAAAGATTTTTATAATCAACTATTTCCACCTTTTTAAAAATTTCCAGATGATATTATTAGTCGCTGGAGATAAAGTCCAATAAACAATTTGGAGGTTCAGCTCAAACTCCTTGGCCAGCATAACACCTGCTTGTTTCTGCAGGCAGAAATGACCCGAGTCTCTAGTGACAGGTAAATTCTGGTCCAAACCTTTCAATTTGCCGTGGTTGTATTCCAATGTCTGAATATCAGTAACACTGATAGTAATAGCACTAGTAACACTATACACTGTGGGGGACTCTTTTCCTTTATGGACACTACAAATTTTTCACCTCATTAATTATTTCTCCAAAGAAAGTCATTACATTTATAAAAACAATGATGTGAAAGGTTTTTAGTTTGGGAAGTAAAGAGCAAAAACTGGCTACATGTAGTGATTAAAAATTACAGTAATTCAGGTTGAAGAGAGGTTTTCTTTGCCACCTACAAATCCTAATATCACAAGAAATGTGTTTCTCCTTTCTGTCCTGTCACTCTTGTTGGTAAAATGACAATAAGGTTTCCATCCAACTCTTTGAGTTGCTGGGCGTATTCAATACATTTCTTCTGTGGTATATGGTATGGGCTTAAGAGGTACCAGCTATTATTATTTATCTTTAATATGTATTTGATCACTGAATCATTTGTTCAGACATTTTTGGAGAGACTGGATTGAAAATTCCTAGATGGTAACATAATGGGAAGCTGTGATTCTTCTTCACTTTTGAAACAAAAATTCACACTAAAAATTTGAGAGAAAACTAAATTGTGTTGAGTTTTCTATTTGCCAGACATTTTGACAAGTATCATTTCAATTAATCTTCACATATAGGTCCTGAGGAAGATTTTATCATCAAGTAGAGATGAGAAGAACCAAAGAGGGAAAAACTAAGTTTTTAAAATGTACTCATGGCAGCAGAAGAGTTTGAATATAAAAATGCTGAGCAAAAGATTTTCCCCACTCCATTACCAGCGCACACTTTCCACTCTTCATGGCTCTACAATGAGCCTGTCATCTTGGAATGCCAAGTCTCTCCAGAAGCACTCTTCCAGTCATAAGATCCACTCCAGCAGGGATAGCTCCAGGCTGAACTAGTCCATCTCCTCTGGATGATGAAATTGATAGATGTGACTTAAGCAGAGTTGCTTCCTCTCCTACCTCCTTCCTTGCGAGTTTGCCAGACCCCATCTGGACTCCTGGTAGAAGTCCAAGGCCATGGTGCCTTATGGTGTACCTGAGTGTTGTTTGATAAATGTAATCAGTCTAGACTTTGGAACTCAAGCAATGATTTATTCAAATGCTCATTATCTATATCAAAGTTGTGAGAGCTAGAGAAGTCTTATGAGGTTGTAAAATACATGTTAGAAAAGATAACAGGGCATGACTCGGTTAGTTTTAGGGAAATGTTGATGCTGCTATGCTAGATGGGCTTGGAAAATGAGTTCCAAGTGAGCCTGGGTCTGATTGCTTAGAGTTGGTTCCTTGCCATGTGCAATGGTTAAGTTTGGATGTTGATTGGACTGGATTAACAAATACCTGGAAACTTGTTGGAGCATTGTTCCAGAGGAGATTAGTGTGGGAGTCTGAGTGGACTGAGCAGGAATGTCAACCCTCGATGTAGGCGCACACCATCCAATAGGGTAAGGGCTGCATAGAATGAAAACTAAGAAAGGGTGAATGTGTCTGTCTATCTCCAAAAGCTGAGATACATTCTTTCTCTTCTGTCCTTGGGCATCAAAACTACAGGATTCCTTTTACCAGCAGCCACACCATGCATCAGGACTTTAGCCTTGGACTGAAAGTTCCTGTCTTTGAACTCTGGGACTTATACCAGCAGCCACACCATGCATCAGGACTTTAGCCTTGGACTGAAAGTTATATCATCAGATTTCCTTGCTCCAGAGACTTCAAACTTGGACTGAGCCATGCCAAAAGCAGCCCAGAGTCTTAGATCAGCTTGCAGATGATCTGTCATGGATGACTTGGCCTTTAAAAATTCGTGAGCCATTTCATCTAATAAATCTACACACACACACACACACACACACACACACATACACACTAATATACACACACTTTATCACTTCCTATTGGTCTTGTCTTTCTGGAGAACCCTGACTAATATACCATGCTATGTTGAAAAAGGTTCTGAGGCTGCATTCAAACACAAAAAGATTGCTGTCATTAGTTAACAATGTCCGGCATGGCCATGGAAAAGGGGATTGGTGGCATTCAAGCCATTTATTTGTCATCCTTGGGCTAGAAGCAGTAATAGAATTTTCAGTCAGTTTTGAATATGACATTTATCAACCATGAATTAATTTTACAAATCCTCCTGACTGCTTAGGTGGGCTTCTTTTCTCACTAATCTTTATTCACTCTTGACGATGTGTGCTTTCTTGAAATAAGAGCTATTCTTTGGTCAAGTAGCTTCATTATTCTGCCAAAAGCTGTAAAACTATTTTCTGAGAAGAGACACCCACACACCATTATCTTTATTTTAATGTTTTTGAGATTATTGGGAATTTAACTTAGAATATGCACTGTATTCTTAACGTAAATATCACATATTTAAGTAGTGGCAGTAAATTATGAAAACATAACAACATGAAAAATTTTAATAGTTTAGGCCTTGGATTTTAAGAATGAGCCAATATTTCTTATTTATTCTATTAGGAGACAAAATCCTTTGAATGTAGAATTTTATAAGACTCAATTCTGTAACCAAATTCTCTCAAATTTGTATGTTTCATTTTAGATTTAGTGTTCATGGATAATTTGTAAGGGAAAAATAAATGATGGAAAGATTAATGTTGAGTATTTTTAAGTATTTTATTTCTGCAGACTGATATGCACTTAACCTTGAATGATATTGATCCATCTTTAATAGAGAAGTGGGTATATTCTTTCTCAGGATATCTCAAGTTGAGTATTAGCAATTTAGAAAAGCAAATGTATGTAATCTTTTTTATATCAGTTGCAAATGTATTGTTGTTATAAACTGTTGGACTAACTAAAGAAATCAGTAAAAGTAGGTATGCATCCTCTTTTTCCATAGCTACGATGACACTTTAATTTAGAAAGTGAGTATTTGAGAAAATACATGTACCTTCTTTGATACTATAAAAAAGTAATACTATTTTGGATTTGCTTACTCAAACACCAAAATATTCCAAGGGAAATAACCAACTCCTTATTTCCAAGTGTTATATCACTTTAACATACTCAGATCCTTTTCAATTGTACAATTGTCTTGTAAAACATGAATATATGAGATTGATTAAATAGGAATTGCTATCCCAAGCTACATCTATGATATTCAAGTAATTTCAGTTTCCTTCTAAATCATAGCACTTTGCTTTCTTGTAATTTTGGATCATCACATCTGCACATGGAGAACTGAACTATAATAAATAAAGGTGACTTCTAGTGTGGACATGGCTGCCCAAGTCAGCATTTTCACTCTCCTGCAAATCACAAAAAAGCAATAAGAAACATGGGAGACTAAGAAACAAACACCCTGCAAGCTTCCTTTTCCATTAAGTCAGGAGACAGACATAAAGCACACACTCCACAGTAAAAGTAAGGACTTCTGGGAGCCTGTGAGAGTTGGAGGAAGCCATAAGGATGAAATGAGGGAAGCAGCACAGACCGGAGCCAGAGGACCCAGAAAAGCAGAAGCACATATTCGCTATTCTTGAGATAGTAAAAGCATTGCCTTTTGTTTTAACATCATTGCCAAGAGTAGGGTGATCAGGGCTAGAGAGTAGCCTTTCCAGCCTGTCTGAGAAGGAAAGGAGGTGGGCTTGCCTAGTAAGACAGCACCTGGAGGCAGCACGGAGTCTCTGTGCAGACAGAGCAAGCCCGGCTGCAGTGTGACTTCTGATAGGTCCAGGGAATCAGGGGGCTGAACGTCAGCAAAAAGACTTAATGGTGACTAATTCTAGAGCAAAGGTTCAAGTCAATGTAGGGATTAGAGTAATAGTATAAAATTTAAGGCTCAGTTGTTAGAGGAGGAGGGATGATCCCACTGAAAAAAATTAGGAAAGGAAGGATAAAAGAAAGTAGGTAGAAACTGTGTTTGGTAATGGCTTCATTTGTAATCAGCAAGAGTCCAATTTTTATTTAGATTTGGAAAATGTATTAGGTCAAACTACATGGAATTGCCATTTGATAAGTCCCAACCAATTGATCAGAAGTCTGATACAGTTCAAGTAGTCCTTCATCAAATCAAAGGCACACTCAATTATAAGAGGCTTTAAGGTTTACCACTGAGTGCAAAACCCACCAATCATAGGCATCACACATCCTTGATTGTAAGACACGTCACAATTGTAGAAAGATTAATGTGTGAAAAATAGGCTTCTTCTATTCAATGAGTTATGGAAGACAGGAATAAAACATAAGGCATTCAAAGGAAAATACAAACAATACTATTGAAAAATATCATGCGATAGAAGAAAAGGAAGAAAGGAGGAAAATGCTATTTTTATCATCTTTCATAAGTGTACAGATATTGCCTACAGAAACATAGCATTTCAGGTATGTATAAATTATAAGCTAATTATAACGGTAACCAATTCAGCAAAAGTGTCATACTTTCTAAATATCAGAAAAACTAAGCGTATTCCTTAGAATAATGTATTTAGGAAATACAACATGAATCTAATAACAAAGTTCACTTTTCATTCATGTAGTAAACCAGGTTGGGTGCACTGGTCAGTGAGGGTGCTTCTGAATGCAGCAATCCAGGCAGCCAGGCTTCTTGGGTCCCCTGGTTCCATCACATTCTGGGACTGTAGTATCACCTTTCAGCAGCCAGACAGTATAGAAGGACCAAAGAGGAGCTGCCAACTCTACTTCAAAGCTTGGCCTGGGAAATGATTGCATCACTTTTCTTCTTTGTAGATTGGCTTCAGTCCTTTGGGTGTCCTCCCTGGGAAGGAGCCTGGGGAGAATGGGGAGCCCAGCATGCACGAATTTGAAAAGAGGAAAAATGGAATTAATTGAAAAACCTCTGAATCAACAAAAATTGTATATGCTGATAACTTTCAAGTTAAAAAGAGACTGAACAATTAAGAATATTTGTTTACAGGGTTTGCAGAAGCACAAAACGATTCTGGAAGGATAGACATGAAGCTAGTAACAGTGGATACTGGCTGTGTCTGAAGAAGTGAAAATTAGGTAGGGGGACAAGGTGGGAGATTCTTGGATATATTTTTGTTTTCTTTTAATTTTGGAAGCATATAAATATGTTACATACTTAAACAAATAAACTTAATACACTACAAATATAAATAAAAGAAAATTATAAGAATTATTTATTTGAATTATTTAAACAAAATCAGATTAGTCAACTTGAGCGCCATGGTTACTTTCCACATTATTTTTTGAAGAGCAGAAAAAAATAACTTTGCTAGGGGACTTTAAGTCACCAGCTAATGCTGCACTATTGTTATTAATGACATAGGTATTGGCTCTGGGAGGTAGCAGGCCTGAGAGCTCTTGAGCGCAGATGGCTTTCACAGTGATAAAATGGCACCTGATGGTGTTGGCACAGCACCTGGAGATCACGATCCCATAGTTTGGCCCTTGGTGAGTTGTCTCTTTGGACAATTTTCAGAACTAGGAGACGCCCAATTTCACATCTAGCTGACACATTATGTGTGATAAGATTTTTCTGCTTTGTGGCAGCAGAAGTCCAGAAAATAGGGATCCCTGGTCTTGAAATTTTATTTCCTGAAATGATTATAAGCAATTTATTTATATATTTATTTATTTTAAAGAGAAAGAGACAGAGAGAGAGAGAGAAAGAGAGAATCAATTTTATTTAGTTTTTTATGTGGCTTTTGTGGCTCCAACACTCTGTTGTGTACGTGGTGCTGGGGTTTGAACTCACATACTCGCACATTCCAGGCAAGCACAGTAACCGATGAGCCACCGCCCCAGTCCCAAGCAATTTATTTTATGGCATAACATATACTTAATTCATTCTTACTTTCTCAGTATATGAAAAAAAAATCGAGCTTCTGAATTAATGCTGAATAATTAAAGTGACACAAGCTCTGGGGTCTCCTCCAGGCATTCATTCAACCAGAGTAAAACCAACTCAGTGAGCCCTTGGGAAGCTGTAGAGACACTCAATGACTTAGGATGGCCTGTGGGTACACAGTTTCAAGGTTCCTCTGAAAATAATGGCAATGTCTCATACTGCTGGCTGTCTGTATTAACAGGAGTTGTCTTACTATTAAGAGGCGGTGAATGATGGAAGAGCAAAGACTAACAACAAAGAGGTAGTCAATAGGTAAAGAGGGCGGGGAGGGAGAGAGAAAGGACTGCAATAAGTTTGCTAAAGGTATTATCTAAGTTGTTTCCCCTCTTCACATTGTACTGTCCTTTGAACTTGCTTTGCTCTTTAAATTTCGCAAGATAAAGATACTTCAGATAATCCAATTTTAGTTCTGTGTTTTCCCTTTCCCTCCTTCTCTTTGTTTTCTTTCTTACATAAGCAATACGAATTTCTTTTCAATATGACATCTTAAAAAAAAAAATGACCCAGCTGAGATGGGTCAGAGGGACAAATCAAAGAAACATTTCTACCGAAGGAAAGGAGTGGGTATCTCCGAGGCGATGTTTTCCGACAGGCTGAGCAGAGCTGCCCTCCGCAGCATGGTCCCGCCTGACCTGCTCAGATGTATCTGTTTGTGTGAGGTTGATTCTCCCAAACTGTGCTTTGTTGATTCACATGAATGGTTGAGGAGGGACAATCAAAATACAGCCAAGTTTGTGTCATGAGTCCCTTGTCTGGGAACATAGACAGCCACTATGGAGAATCCATGCTGTTTGAGGTCAAAGCCAAAGAAAGTCTCTTGTTTGGTTCTGAGCCTCTGAGGGTGATAATTTTGAGAGGATCTTCCTTTGTTTTAAGAGATACTGCAGAGCTGCTGCTTCTTCTTTCTCTTTCTTTCTTTCTTTGTTTTTTTTTTTTAAGAGAAGACAGTGAGAGAGAGAAAGAGAATCAATCTTTTATTTAGTTTTTCATGTGGCTTTCATTGCTCCAACACTTCATTGTGTATGTGATGCTGGGGTTTGAACCTGCATCCTCACACATGCCAGGCAAGCACTGTAACCGCTGAGCCACCGCCCCAGCTGAGCTTCTTATAATTCTCTGGTTCGTGAAAATTATGGGAATGATTAGAGCAGTATTGTACCCTGTTTGCTAGGAATGGTTTATGCCTATTGTGGCAAGAATATGATAAACAGCACTTTTCATTTTTAAAAGTGTTTTGGTTTACATAGTAAACCATCTAGTCTTAAGAGGAATGACCAATTTCGAGATTTTAGAAATGTGAGTTTTGATGATAACGAACACTATGCATCTCTCCCTTTTTTTTTTTTTTTCCCTAAGAGCCAGATGAACAATTGGGCCCCTATGGATCTAGCTAGGAAGAAGGCTGCTCACATGCAAATTCGCTTATGGTCAGTTCGTGAAGGGAGCTTAAAGAAGCCCCAGCATGATATGTGTACATTTCCCAGTGACTTTAACTACCACATCACATATAAAATTCAATGATAGTCCTATGGAATCTGTTTCTAGCTGGTGACTCAAGATGGTGATGCAAAGTGTTTCGTTTTCTCTGAGTCTGTGGGTTGGGTGCATAAGGTAGGGGCACAAAATCTTGCACTTACCTTTTGCTAAAATACTAAATTGCGCTTTAAAACAAGTCTTAGGCTTTATCTCTTCTAAGTAGCCTCCGTTTGCTCTCCCATCCTCGAAGCTGGACGCTTCACATATTCTCCCGTGCCAACTTGCGCAAACCCCTGTTGTACTGTAGATGTGAGCGTTTGTTTTGTGTTGTGTTTTGGTTCCTTGAAGTGAGAGACCAGATGATAATAATTCTTACAAATCAAACACATTTTACTGGACCTAGTACATGTTATATGCTCAATGTTTCTTGAACTATAACAAAGAAAATGAATTAAAAACACGACATTGATTCAATGAAGTTAATTAAAGTTTTTCTCAAAAATTTTTAACAGCCTTAGAGAATCTATTCCAATAATAGTGATAATAAAAACTAATATTTTCTGACCTTCATAATTAAATGATTCAAGTCCAAGTTTTGAGATATTTAATGCTTATATACAGGAGAAAGCCTGAAGAACTAATAACATTTGCAGCATTGTCACAAAACTTACAGAGAAAGATTCTCATTGGGATATCTTCTGAACACTTCTTTCCACTGAGAAAGTATAAAGTCGTCTTTATTGTGGAGTGCTGACTTCTGACTCATCCAAAATGAATAGACTAGACTTTTATTCCTCTTTTGCTCTGCTGCTTCTTTTCTGGAGGAAAAATGCAAAGCTATTTTTGGGAAAAAAATTAACAGCATGCCAAGTAAATGTGATAAAGGCCAGATATACACAAAGTCAATAAAGCATTTCTGAACTCAATTTTTGAGGGGTCTATGATGTCTATTGAACTAAAATATCTTTTCATTCTATATTTGTGACATAACTAATTAGATACATCAAAGTAATGCAAAATCAATCTGGATAGATCTGATAGGGAGCTAACTAGTTTAATTCAATTTTAAGCCTTTAACATTTGAGTTTTTCCCTTTAACATACAGACACATGAGACCCAGTATAAAACCGTGAGTTCTGAAAGAATAAAAGTAAACAAAAGAAGGTAACATTGAGAACCTCTATAATGATTTTATATTAACATAATCTCAAAATTTTAATGCACATTTAGCATGAGTCTGTGACTTAGAGTTGAAGCACAGAGTTGCATAATTATATACTATATTGAATGTGTTCAGGACAATTCAAGGGAAGTAGATCACAGGCCTCAATTACCCAGATTGGCTCTCTTGCTCCAAACCAATTCACTGCATAATTGTATACTTCTCCATCTCTTTGGCCTGATAAACTCTCATTGAGTTAGGGTATTGGAAGCCAAATTGAACTGTTAATTTTAACTTTTTTTGTGGCTGTTCATTCCTTGCTCTTTGATTTAAATATGAAGCTTTGGGCTTAACTAAAGTTTATGTGGATTTAAAAGATGGCTTGAAGCTGTTGGTGTTTGTGCACCAGGTGGGTTTTCTGAATCTTGTCCATCGCTGGTTGAGGTTATTTCCAGGGATCTGCTGTTTGCTGGTGCACTGATGTGTTATGCATGATTCCTGACCACTCCTTGTAAACAAGCTGAACAATGCACCTCTATGAAATTTCCATTTGTGCTTAGTCTGCATTTTCTTGACAACATTTATGCAGTTGAATGTAATTTTTTTCCCATTCTACTAACACCTAACTTTATAAGGTATCAGAGAAGAGGGTAGTATCTATGACATATTTGTGAATAATATTTAAATATTTAAAATATCCAAAACTCAAAAAGTTATATGGAAATATTTCTTCCATTGAAATTACTCAGTGGATATATTTTCTCAGTAATGTGAAGCTTTTATAACATTGATTTATCATATCGAAAGTAAGTGCAAAACTGGAACGTAGAGAACAAGACCTTATACTAAATATTTATAGTTTGAAAATAAATCTTCTCATTAGTTTCGCTGTTTGAAACATTAATTATATTGGGGAAAGATGAATTAGTTTTCATTCCTTATATATCACCAACTTCAGGAGACATAAAATCTTTATTTACCAATTTAAGTATCACCAAGTATCCTATCTCAGTATTAGAATGCATAAACATAAAAGTAGGACTAGAGAGATAATCACATAGCTCTCTGCATATAACAGAAGGTATGTGTATTAGGGAGAAGAAGATCATAGACAAGAATTTGAAACCTGCCTTCTAGTTTCAAGTGTGCCATTGCAGCGGTGGTATAAATATATTGATTTTATTCTATTTGTTTATGAAATAGTCATCATATCTGCCCTGCCCACCTCAAAGATTCTTATGGTAATAAAATATGATAACATTGTGAAGTTGTTTTATAAACTACCGAACTAGTGTACCTAACTAGCGTACATCAGTTTGAGTATTATTGCTATTTTGTTAGGTTTGCTAGGTTTTGTTATTATGCAGTTGAGCCCAAATGATTGGTTATGGGATCACATATTTCCAAGTATCTTTTAAGAAAGTTCCCAGTGAAAAAGGCAGTCTCAATTCTTTCCTTTGATATGATAAGATTAAGACTTGGGAAAAACTTAGAAATAAAATTAAAAAGTTGTAGCCCCAAAACATACAAAGATTGCTTATTTGAGAAAAACAAAACCCAAACCAAAAAAAAAAAAAAAAAAAAAAAAAAAAAAAAAAAAAAAAAAAAAAAAAAAGAGAAAAGAAAAAGAAAAAGAAAAAAAAACCCTGTATATTGAGATTTAGTAAGTTAGGGACTGCACTGAGTCAGCAAATCAAATCTTGCATGCACTAGGATTCATTGATTCTCTGTTCATAGGGATTGACCTAATGACTCTTTAGCTGAGAGGAGAAAATAAATTCAATGAAGTGCCATCAAGGCTATGAGTCCTACACACCTTTGAGGGAAAGCTCAGATTATCTTTTATTCTATAGAGATATAAGTGAATAAATGAATGTCAAAGACAAAGGGATGGTGAAATGAAGGAGGACTCATCTCTCATGTACTTCTTTCTGTCCTGAAATAAATTGCATTTCACATAGGAATATTTATTATTATTATTATTAATTATTACCAGGGATTCAATCTGGTAATAATAACTTAACCACTGAGCAACATCCCCAGCCCTTTTTAATTTTTATTTTGAGATAGGGTCTCACTAAGTTGCTTAGTGCCTTGCTAAGTTGCAGGGGCTAGCTTTGAACTTGTGATTCTCCTGCCTCAGCTGCCTGAGCCACTTGGATTACAGGCATGCACCATCAGGCAGTGCCTACTTTTTATTAAATTAGTATGACCTCATCAGATTGCTAACATGCTACTTAAGTCAAATTATTTTTACAAATAGATTAAGATCTTTCTGTAATCATTATAATCGTTTTATGTACATGTACTTTTAATAAATCTGGTTTAATAACTGGATTTTCATAAAGCTGTCATCTTATAACTTCTATTTTCTTCAGTGATCCATGTGCCAGATTGTACTGTAAGCTTTTCCAAATAGTGAATATAAATTCAGAGTGACAGTAAACATTTTGGGCATTTGTTAAGCCAGGAAAATTGTCAGTTGACAGGTGCTACTTAACTTTGATTGGTCCAAGACAGTAATACTTCACAGGACATCTTGTAAAATTGTGCTACAATGCTATAGGGAGACTGCTCTGCAAGCAAATGAGTCCTACAAACCAGCAGGATATTTCGTGTGCTCTGGTATACTTGTCTTACTGTAGCATAGGTAATATTTGGAAGAATTTTTGGTTTAATAATATTTCACTATTTCATCATATAAAGTATAGCCCAAGTTAAGTTAACTTATTGGTACCAATATACCCTCTTCTTCACATCTTCTTCCTAGCATTTTACAAATTCTGCAGTATTATGTTAATGGGAAACATGGAAAATGATTTAGGAGAGGAAGAACCCCCACCATTGCCCTCTGACCTGTGATGGAAGTAGGCATTTCTTTTATTTATTTTTAATGAGAGAAAGACAGTGAGAGAGAGAGACAGACAGACAGAATCAATTTTATTTTATTTTTCATGTGGCCTCTGTTGCTACAATACTTAGTTGTGTACATAGTGCTGGGGTTCGAACCCGTATACTTGTGCATGCCAGGCAAGCACCGAGCCACCACTGCAGCCCGGAAGTGGGCATTTCTAACTGGGTATTTGTGGAGGCTGACCCTTCTCCGGTGGATATTGAGGAGAAAGCAAAGAAAGTATAAGTTATCTCCTTTGCAGTCTTATAATAGCAATGGAAACAGAATTGACCCTGATTACAGCAATAATAGCGTCCTTAAACTGTGTGTCTGTGATTTGTGGGCCATCCTTGTAAATTTCATAAGATGGCTTATTAAAAGAAGAATAACTCATTTTACTGCAATGCTTCTATATTCTCACTGAGGGCAATACTCATTGAGTCCCATGTTTTTCTTTTTCTTTTTTAAAAAGAGAGAGGGATAGTGAGAAAGAGAGAATCAACTTTTTTATTTAGTTTTTCAAGCGGCGTTTGTTGCTCCAACACATCTTGTGTTTGTGGTGCTGGGGCCCGAATTCAGGCCCTCCTGCATGCCGGCAAGTGCCGCAACCACTGAGCCAGCACTCCAGCCCTCCATGTGTTTCTTTGAAGTGCTTGGATGTGTTCTGCCAGGAGAACTTTGGTCTCACACAGACTCCTCGGTCAACCTCCATGATGTTTGGCCACCTTCATTCAGTGACTAAGAATCCTAAGCCTAGCCTATGCTTTTCTTACTTAACAACACAGACTGAACTTTTCCACATATTTAAATATGCCCATGAATAACATCTGTCACCCTAAAACAAGAAAGTGTAGCACAGTTGTTTCAATAACCTTTCTCTCTTTCTTGCTATCTTCGATTCCTTGATTTGCCTCAACCATTATCTGAATCCATTCTGTCTGCAAAAGTGTGTGTCCCGTTGATTAAAAATAGCTCTCATAATCAGGTACTATTGCTCTAGTAATAAATCAAAATGCATTATTTTTGGACACAGAATGGATAAAGAACCCACACCTAAGGCTACCCGTGACATACCATTGGCATAATATTTACGCTGTGTTCGAAGTAGGCTCTCATGGATCCTGATTTCAGGAAATCAAATGTGCATAGATTCTAATTTGGACAAAAATTGATTGCAAATCTTCATTCCTTCAGTTTGGCCTTTTTTTTCTTTAAAGTATGTCTTGAATAAAAGTATATCAGAATTAAATGAACCCCTGAGCTCTTTCAACCATAAATAAAGCATAATGGCCTTTTAGATATCAGTGTAGATGCTACCACTTCTACAGCCCCACACCAAAATACTTCACTGCATAGTCATATGGCTAATGAATATGAATATACTTTCTTTTTTTCTTTATTTTTTTTAATTTGTTTTAATTTTTTGTTTTTTGAAGTTTTTTGTTAAGACATCTAGTTATTATACAACCAAAAATGAATCCAAAGTAACAATATGATATATATATTCTTAAATTAAATTTATTCCCTAGATCCCACCCTATTCTCCCTTCCTTACCCCTCCTCCCTCTCCCCTCCTTCCTGATACATCTCTATGAATGCTGTAGGTTGTGTGTCACTATTCTTTTGCTGGGTCTAATACATGAGCTTGATCTTTCACACAGGCCTAGGTCTAACTCCGGCTTCCACAGATGAGTGAAGACATTTCACCTTTGACTCTCTGGGGTAGGCTAACTTCACGCAACATGATTTCGGCCATTGCTATCCATTTACCTTCAAAGGTTGCAATACCATTATTTCTAATTGCTGAGTATATATATATATGTACACCACAATTTTTGGATTCATTCATTCAGTGAGGGGAATCTGGGGTGGTTCCATAATTTAGCTATTGTAAATTGAGCTGCTATGAACATGGATTTTGCTGTGTCACTGTAATGTGCTGATTCTAACTCCTCTGGAAAAATACCCAGGAGAGGGATAGGTGGATCATATGGTGGGTTCATCCCTAATTTTTTGAGGCTTCTCTACACTGGTTTCCAGAGGGGCTGAACTAGTGTGCAGTTCCACTAAACAGTGTGCTAGTAGTGTCCCTACCTCTCTGCAACCCCTCCAGCATTTATTATTGTTTATATTCTTCATTTTTGCCAATCTGACTGGCATGGAGTGAAATCTTAATGTTTTTTATTTGCATTTCTCTGATTACTATTGATTTAGAGCACTTTCTCATGTATTCATTGACTTGCTCAGTGTCCTCTGTTGAGAAGTGTCTATTTAGTTCTTTGGCCCATTTAATGATTGTGTTGTTTGTGTTTTTGAGGTTGAGATTTCTGAGGACTTTGTAAATTCTGGATATTAGTCCTCTGTCAGAAGAATCATAAGCCATTATTCTCTCCCATTCTGAAGGAAGTCTCTTGACAATTTTGATCATTTCCTTGGCAGTGTAAAAGCTTTTTAGCTTTATGACATCCCACTCATTGATTTTTTACTTTACTTCTTTCACTTTAGGAGACATGTTGGGAGTAGTCTTTGCCTACTCCCAAATGCTGGAGGGTTAGTCCTAACTTTGCTTTCAGCAGTTGCAAGGTAGCTGGTTTAATTCTGGTTCCTTGATACGTTTTGATTTGATTTTTGTGCAAGGTGAAAGATGAGGGTCTAATTTTAACTTTCTGGAAGTGGCTTTCCAGTTTGTCCAGCACCATTTGTTGGATAGGCTGTCTCTCCTCCATGTTGTATTTTGTCCCTCTTTGTCAAAGATCATATTTTTAAAGATTTGTGGGTTTGTTTCAGGGTCCATTGGAATGTGGATATACTTTCAATAATTTCTGGGTTTCTAAAAATTAACTTGAAATTTTACTTTAAAATAGAATTGAAACACTGTAAAGGAAAAATAGGCCAATCAGCTCTCAAGTAAATAATAGTTTGGTAGTTGTATGTTTACATGCATATTGCTCAGATTGGGAAATTAGAAGATTCAAACTGCATCTCACCCCTAGCCCTCACCACCCTGCATGTATATTTCAACAATGTTAATCTAGATTAATGGAATTCGGTTAACTTCTAGATCTCTCCTTGTGTTCCTGAAAATGCACAAAATCCATGCTATGTTTGAAAAAACCACAATAATTTCCAATTTAGTTTGAAAACATGGAATTCTACTTTTTCCAATAGACCATATTTAATTGAAGATTGTTACTAGGAATTTATACTAAAGTAGAATCCTCTGACTGTAATGGTAAGAGAAGCAGGCAAATCACACTTGAATTCACTGTAATAGGAATTTATTGCAGAAAGTGGTTCTAATGTCTATGTGATCATCAGTGAGGAGGTAGAAGAGCTTGGGAACTGATTTAGTCAGCATTTAATTTTTTGCCCCTTGAATGTCTCAGTATCCTTTTAACACAGCAATTTGTAATCTTAGTTTAAACACTTTCAATTTTGAGACTATAATTATAGTTTATATAATTCATGCTTTCCAAAGAATGCTGTTTCCTTCTACATGGAAACATTTGCGTATTTCTTTCAGATGTTTAAATATTTTAGCATTGGTAATAGGAAAAAAATCTAATAGCTTTATAATAGCCTTGTTGAAGGGAATGGAAACTATATATTAGAAGTTAAAAAAACTAATTTTGAAATTTGACTACATCATTTTTAGTGTGTTTTCATAAATGCAAAATGTATGTTTAAGCAAAAGTGTATAATGTTTGCAGGCAAAAAGCAACAATAATCACAGCTGCATCATATTAAATTCAGAAATCATAGTGGTTATGGGTATTTGACAACCTGAAAATTGCCTAATGCTTATAGTTTCATTTTACAGTTTTCATGAATGAAAGCTCCTATTCTTTGACAATTTGCTAGAAGAGACTTTATCCTTCAGTGTCAAGCTATTTCCCATTTGCCCTCTTCATTATTTGCTATAGAGACACCATGCCATCAAGAGGGATGGATGGCCATCTGGAAATCATGAGTGGCAACTGACAGCGGTATTAAAAATATATATCTCATAATACCTGCATTGACCAAAGAGAGGACTTTTGTCCTTTTGAAGGAAATATGGTTTATCTGTAAGTTTACCTGTCAAGCGGAAAAGATAGAAAAATTTTATTTTCCATAGCACTTTTAATGGGTAAGCCATCCCAAAGTGTTAGTAAACTGATCTCAAAGATGCCTGTGCAAATGGAAGATGTCTTGTACAAACCATTTGAACGTTTCAAGGAAAATAAATAGGCTAGTTGAATTCTTCAGAGACATCCTCCTCCTGATGGTATGCAGTGATAAGAGCTAATTAATCCGTTAGTAGGATTTAAGCTGTCTTTAATTAAATTATTTTCAATATTTTCATAACAAATGGCTATTTCTTGGTGTCTTATAAATATAAAACATGTCTATATGTGTCCAAAGAGCAGTACACATGGAGATGAACTCATGGATAATGTCTATAAAGACCTGGTGCTAGAAAGGTAAATATATAATCCTTACCTTCTAGGAGCAGATCAAAGGTTTATTTTCTATGTATTTATAAGTACCATAATCTACAAATCAAAATCAACATGATTTGAGAAGTGGCCTAGAATGATATGTTCAGCACATGAATTCTCCATTCCAGCACTGGTTCTTTCTACCTGAGGGTCTTTGGGCAAGTGATTTAAGCTTTTTGTGACTCAGATTCTTTATCTGCAAGATGGATAGTTAATGCTTACCTCATGGGGCCACTAGAAAATTAAATGAGTTAATATTTGAAATATACTTAGCACCTAGCACAGAATAAGGATTATATGAATGTTAAATAGGTAAATGGAAGCTGTGCAATATTTAAAAACATAATTAAAATTTTCAGTAGATGTAGAGGCCAATAGGAGATAGCTCCAGTGACATATGATACATGGAGAAGATAAATGGATTTTCAGCAGCAAACACATATGGAAGGAGAAAATGCTGGTGTTGAGATTGTACAAATTGACCCAGCAACAAAAATTACTTCTAAGTTGAAGAATCACCAATCAAGATCAAATGACTAAGGGGCAAGTCATGGACATGGACATATTTAGGGTTGGATTTTGATATCTAAGAGGAAAGGTAGCTTACTTTTCCAGGCAGTTGCAATGTTCGCCGATCACAGATGTCAGCTTTTTGTTTCAGGATGATCAATCCACTTTGGAACGAGACCAGCTGTTTGCCTCACATCCTCTGCTAAGTTACCAATGAGCCATGAAACTGGCACCCACCAACAGACAAACTGGGCACACCAACCACCATTATGGCAAGGATTTCACTCTCTCTCTTTTTTTCCTGCATGACTCTATCTCCCGGCTCATTTATTGGTACCTAATTACCTCCCGGGTGCCTCCATTTTGTTTGCAGTTTTTGGCCCTGCTTCTCACCCCTTCCCCTTCACTTAGTGGTCTCTCTGGCAGAAGTTAAATCTGTTCATTGAAGGTAATAACTCTTCCCTGTTGAGCTTTCAACTGTGGATCCCCACTACATAGTCTTGTTTCATCCTCCCTTAGATGGAGTCCAAACCCAGCAGCTGTGGGAACCGTCTTGGGGCCCAGGAGCTCAGACGATTTTGGCGATTTTGGATGGAAGCTGATTAGGGTTAGACAGTGGATTAGAGCCCCAGCCAAGAAAGCCAGAGCTCAGAGGAGAACTACAGTATTAACAAGGATTTATAATGCATCCAAACAAAAATCGAGGTGGAAGCTGTCCCTGGGTCATTATGGCAAAGGTCATAGGAAGGTTACAATTTAAGATCCTGTAATAGATGCTCATTTTACACGTGTAGGGATTCACACATGTCATATAAGGTATTGTCTATTAGTTATGGCACTTGAGAAAGACTGATGCTCCCAGATTGAGGCATCATCCTTTACAAACTGAAAGGGCCTGGGAGGAGCAGAGGCTAAGGAAGGTTTATAGATAAAATATGGAGGTGTATCCATTCCCAGGTGCTTCTGAGATGTAGAGAGTGGTAGCACAGGGAAGAATTCACTAGGCCTAAGAAATAAGTTTAGGGCCAGCAATAGCAAGCCTTCAATGCTAGGAAATGGATTTGAATTGCTTTGGGGGCAGGAGAGTGGTTGAATACTTGAGCACTGATGTGTGTGAAGATTAGTTGGCAGTTGTTTCTGAGCTGAAACACAGCAAACGAGGAAGCGATGAGTCCAATTAGGATGCCATTTTGCACAGAGCCAATACACCGAGTTGAACTTTTTGGTTTCTGACATTTATAGATGCTTAATAAATATTTATGTAGACAAAGAACAAAGTAATTAAATGTAGACTTCCTAAAATAGTATATAAATTTAAGTTAGACTAAGCTAATCTTTTATAAGCTTTCTGAATAGCTTTTGTCTTATGGAAAATTCAGTGTATATGGCAGCAGGATGTCTCATTGTTATGGTGACTGTTTTAATACTAAGAAAGTTTCTGCTTATAATGCGTTATATGACTAGTTAATTATCATTGTCTTCTTTCTCATGCATGTAATGGGTATACTTGAGTTGAAGATATTTGATGTCACATGAAATACACAACCTTGTTTCTGAAGGGCCTTCCTGACCTCTATGAGCTAAGCCAGGGCTCTTGCTATGCACTCCATTAGCACCGGTTACTTGGAACTACTCTCTGCACCAAAAACTAGTTATTAACCTCTGTATTGAGTTTCTAACTGTGCTCAGTACAGTCTTAGGCCAAAGGAGGTATTCTTTAAATATTTATTTAATGCATTTTCTATTGATATTTTACAGTGTGAAGGGTTCTATTCTAGGCTCTGATGTTAGAGCAACAAAATGAAGCAGACTCCTCTCTCCTGGAGTTTCCCTTGGCAGATGTGGGTGAGAAGAGGAAGGAGACAGACAGTACACATATAAACAAATATTATGAATACACCAGTGGCCATAAATGCAATTCCAAAAATACTACTGGGTAAGAGAAGAGGAATAGAGAATATGATTTCAGATACTGTTTTTGGAGGACTCTTCATGGTAAAGTATTAGAGCAGAGATGGGCATGAAACTAAGTAACAGAGCAGAACAGCTCCCAGGACATCTAGGGGAAGAAGCTTCAGATAAAGAGAGAACAGTGATTGAACTGAATTGAATTCCCTGTTCCTAGAACATGATGTCTATTAGGGATCCTAACAATTAAAAATTTTCCAAAACAACTGATAAAGATAGAGGATTCAGTTTGTATTTATCTAAAGTCATTTTTTCTTTGACATTGAAATTAAATTGTCATAGAATTGAGCACAAATAGGGGTAGATCTGAATACTGTGGAGCCTAAAGCATATACAGTTTTGGAGGCCTGATAGAAGTACATGTACAACAAGTATTTATTTTTCTAAGTTTTAACAGATTTTTATAAAGTGTCTGACCCATGAACATATTGCTAAGGGCTTGAAGAGTGAGACATGTGAAAGCTTCAGCTTCGTTTGCTTTATGGCACACACCTCTGGACTCACTATGCATTTGAGAGGAGAAGAAATCATTACTCTTTCTATTGTCTCTTCTGTTTATGACCTAATAAGGAAATGGCAGTTTGAGGTTAACCTAGTGGGTTTTCTAGGCAAGCACCTAATTAATAATTGTACAATTCTATTCCAGCATGAAGAAACCAGGCCATTTTGGTGATGTGGATAAAGCACTTGGGTGAGATTCAAGGGTTCTAATTTTAGTTCTGCCATTTGCTAACTGTGGGAACAAAGGATAAGCCAACCAATCTGCCACTCTCTCCACTTTCCATTAGAAGGAATTGTGAAAGAGCAGTGCTTCATTGCCCAGATATAAGGTACTTACAACATTTGAATACTACCTGTGCTGGGATTTACTTTATATTTTCATAAAATCATTCTTATTTTTACTTAGATCTTGTTAAAGTGAACCTAAGTAAATTCTGAAATTTGATTCTAAAAATAATAATGGGTTCTGGACACCTGAGGAGTAGGTTTCATTAAAACTTGACAATACTATTAAACTCCAGTTACATTTCTAGCTAGAAGAAATCTCTGAGATCCAAGACTTTTATATGGTTATAAGGGGAGATTATGAAGAGTATCAGACTGTAGGTAATGTCATACCTGTATCAACAAAGCCTTTTCAATAATGTAGTCAAGTAATTCATAGATAATAACAAATAATATTGGCAAATTAATATACTACTTTGTTTAAAGTTATCCAATACCATGTCTATGTACTACACGGAATTATTTTGAATTTAGGGTACAATTAGTGCTAAATATATAGTCTGGAAAAGACTAGATTATGTAATCTAGTTTGTGGTTCAATTATTTTCTTTAAATTTCCTTTAAGCCAGGGTTGGCCAACAATAGAATATAGTTCAGATCTGATTTATTGACTGTTTTTGTAAATCAAGTTTTATTGGAACATATTATCTATAGGTTGCTTTTGCACTATTTTGGCAGAATATTTCTGCAGGAAATGCTAAGACCTGCTAAAATATTTAGTATCAGGTCTTTTACAAAACAAATGTGCCAAATTTTTCATTAACAAAGAGCATGACTTCCTTAATCTCTATGACTTTTAGAGTCTTTATATCTTCTGTGCCTGACACTAGCAGTGCTTCAATCAATTAAGGAAAAACAAAATAAGTGGACAAGAGATGCAACTCAGTGGTAGAGTGCTTGCCTAGCATCTATGAGGCTCTGGGTTTAATCCCCAGCACTGGAAAAATGAAACAAAAATAGAAAGTCAAAGCAAAAGTAAATTATCCACACTGGGAGTTTACAATGGATATCTTGGACGACCTATGGAATAAAAATGTAATTATAATGCATTAATTAAAATAATAGAAGGATGATCAGCAGAGTAAAGTAAGCAGATCAAAGGGAGGGAGGAGGGAAGAGAAAGCAAAGTGATTGGAAAATGTGATTGATCAAATTATTGCATGCACATGTATAAACATGGCATAATGAATCCCAATATTATGTATAATGATAATGTACCAAAACAAAACACAATTTTAAGGGTCTGGAGAGGTGGCTCGGCAGTTTCAGCACTTGTTCAAACCCCAGCACCCATGTATACAACAAAGGGTTGGAGTAACAAAAGTCACATGAAAAACTAAATTACGATTGCTTCTCTCTCTTTCTCTCTTACTATCCCTCTTTCCTTTAAAAAATACAGTTAAAAAAATAAAATGTACCTGATCTCCATGGTCAAATTTTTCTACGGGTACTTGGTGTAATCCTTTTCACTGATACGATGAAAAGCCTTGGAGTAATCCTTTAGTCCTTTTCTTTTTTTCTTTCATCCACATTCAATCCTTTGGTAAACTCTTAGTTATTCCTTGGGAATAGATGCAGAATCTGAGCACTCCCCACCAGAGTGGTAAATCACTTTGTTAAAGTCATCGGTCACATCGCCACTGGACGTCCATCATCCCCTACTGGTTTCCCTGCCTCTGCCCTTGACTCTTCCTAATCTAATTTCAACTTAACACCCAGACAAACCATCTCACTTCCCCCCTCAAAATCTTCCTCCCTGTGGAGGACATTCCAAGTCCTTATCAGGAATAGTTCTCAGTGTGCTCTGTTCCTGCCTCTCCTGCTGTGTCCTGCACTAATCTTTCCTCAGTCAGTCTGCCAGCCCACCTTGGCCTCCCCAACAGACCAGTCACACTCCCTCCTGGCTCTCTCTTCTTCTGGACCATTCTTCCCCTTTAGACACTGTCCTCTTTCAGGTCTTTGCTATATGCTGTCTCTTCTTTGAAGTCTACCCGAATACCACATTTAAATTTTTAACTCCTTACTCTAGTACTCTGGCTCTCTGTTAAACACTTCTTTTCTTTAATAATCAATATATTTATTTATTGCCTTAGTTAACTTTTTCATCATTGTGATAAAAATACCTGACAAAGTAGAGGAGGGAAGGATTATTTGGGGCTCATGGTATCTTTGCTCTGGACCCAAGGTAAGGCAATATGGACTGGGGGAAGGGCCCCCTGGACGAAAACTGCTCAGTTCATGGAGAGGTCTAGAAGCAGAGAGAGAGAGAGGGAGGGGTCTCAGGGAAGGAGTGCCCTTCCAGGTCACGCTCGCAGTGACCCACCTCCTCCAACCGTGTTCACCTGCCTAAAGTTACCATCTAGTTAGACACTTTAAACTAGGATGGACTGGTTAGGTTAGAACTCTTACAATCCAATGATTTAATCTCTGCATGTTTTGCATTTACAGGTGATTTAGGGGACACCTTATATCCAAGCTATAACATTTATGGTGATTGTGTCTATTTCTCTTCAGTAGAATGTAATCACCATAAATACAGGGATATTTGTTTCATTCACATACTTTTGTTGTTTTTTTTTTTAAGAGAGAGGGACAGTGAGAGAGAGGGAGAGAAAGCATGAAACAGTTTTATTTATTTAGTTTTTCACGCAGTCTTTGTTTCTCTGGGACTTCATTGTGTACGTGGTGCTGGGGTTTGAACTCCCGTACTGGCGCCTGCCAGCCAAGCGCTGTAACCGCTAAGCCACCGCTCCAGCCCTTCACATACATTTTTCAAGCATCCAGGAAAGTGCTTAAAATGTAGTAAACCACTGATATATCTTATGTTTTGAATGAATGATTGAATCCAAGGGAGTTAAAGGTATTTCAAAGGTACTAACAGTTTTTCAATATTTATTCAATTTCTCAAAACATAGAAGTGGGCTAGGTGAGAAATAGCAAAATTTTCTTAAGGGTGACAAGGAAAATTGCACTTCATATATGTAGGATTAAATAATTCATTTATTAAGTGTAAACATCATTTTCATTTTAAGTGCTAATATTTCTTTAAGTAACTTCCATTTTTATTTCTTCTTAAGTGCACTTATAACTAGTCTTGCTTATTTCAGTCCTTTGCAGTATTTGACTGAGTCTCTATTTGTATAACTAACAGAGCCTCCTACACACCTAAGCATGTCTCAGAAGATTCTCTTTACTTCCTGGCCTTAGAAAAAGCTGGGGGTGGGGGGTGTCCTGTAAGGACATGGCTTTCCCACATCCATCTCAAGTGGCAGTTCTACTTCTTTCTTTGCATCTCATAGTTATGAGATAGAGGATGTATCTTTACTCCCTGTTGCTATGTCTGTTTCTTCTCTTCATTCTTGCAAAAAAAAAAAAAAAATCAGCACTGTTGAGACTTCTGCCTTCTGCAGGTACTATCAAACTTTCTGGGCGCTCCCTATTACTTCTTGAGGAGCTGAGGCTCTGATTCACAAATTTCCTTATCAAGTCAACAATTGTCATCCTTTTTCCTTGGGCTTGAAATCCAGTGTATCACTATTCCAAATCCTAGCGTTCAAATTCAGGACTTTTTCCTCTCCCACCGCCATTTACTTAATTTCATTTCAGTCACCAACTCCCTATTTGCAACCCTAAAACCTTAAATGCCAACCACCATCACACTGTCTGACAGTATTCTTCTCCACACCATCTTTCTTGATCAACAATTGTACTACAATAATCTGCCAATAACACTCTGACTTTTAATACAATGGTCTCACAGATTTTTCCTTATTCTTTTTTTAAAGAAAGAGGGGACAGAGAGAGAGAGAGAGAGAGAGAGAAGCAATCTTTACTTAGTTTTTCATGTGACTTTCATTTCTCAGATACTTCATTGTGTACGTGGTGCTGGGGTTTGAACTTGCATCCTCACGGATGCCAGGCAACCGCTGTAACCGCTGAGCCACCGCTCCAGCCCTCTCCTTATTCTTTAGTCTCATCTTTTTCTCCCTTCTCCTTCAGTGTAGCTTCTGTTTAAAATGTATCATTGCAGTCACTTTCTTTTTTTTTTTTTTTAACTTCCATTAGTGAGCCATGGTCTATTATCTGTAATTCTCTGAAAACATACAATATCACATTTTCCTCAACCCCATGTGAGGTACCTATCCTGGGTGAACTTGACTATTCATCTTCTTTGCACCTGTGCCCCAGCAACTGCATGATGCTTAGGGGGAGCTTAGTTCCCCAGACCATCGCCCTTCACTTCAATTCATGTCCCAAACCTCATGATCTCTAAATCCTTGTGAGATTTGCTAGTAAAAACTCTCCTCTCCCTATTTATTCTTTCATTTTTCTGCATTTCCAATTACCAATTCAGTATTCTCTCAGACTTTCTTCAATACTAACAACTCCACAATTTTATTTAAGGCAGACAAATGTCTTGTCAAACTCCTTTATTTCCCCATCTCTCATTGCACTCTCGGTGACCATATGACTGTTTGAACTAGCGTCACACAGATGGAAATATGGACACTCTGCGTATGCTTTTCTTTCCCCAAAATAACAGTAACTTCCTCTTCATTGTGCCCTTCTTTATAATCTGGAAAAAAGGCATAATGGCTGGCTCTGAAGCAGCTATGTGGGAACCATAGGGGAAATCCTGTATGGTGTGAAGAAACTTCAACCTTCGTATTTTTGACCAGCTGAAACAATACCAGCAACTGCCAACCTCTGGGTCTCCCTGAAATTTGCTTAAGCCACTGTTCAGTCGGGAGGACTCTTAGCCAAACACAATTTGTAAGTGATAAAACTCTCCTTAATTCTCTATCTCACTCACACTTCCTACTTTTCAAATTAATTATCTGTGGGAGAAGCAATGTTGTCAGTGGATTTCTCTGCTGCCACCAAATCTGTAGAAATGACTCTCTGGATTTCCTGCTGTTCTGTTTGCCTCCAAGCAGAGGCTAATGCCTCAAGCATTTCACATCCTTATCCAAAGCCTTCACACACTCATGTTCTTCACTCTACCCCTTTATGTGATCATCTGTCACATAATTTCAACCAGGAAACCATTTGTTGAATCAATTATGCTAAAATGCTAAATAAACTTTATACTAGAAAGGCTGCTACACCAGTTCACTGCTCCTTAATGTAGATAAAATTCTCAAAACAAAGTTATCTATATATATTATATCCATTTATTTCATCAATTTATTAATCTACTTAAATTTGGCTTTTAATTCCACAATTCCAGTGGAACTGTTAATGTCAAAATAATCATGAAACATCTTGTTGCCAAATCCTGTGTCACTTTGATCTTTTAGTAATGTCTGACTTGGTTAACTATTCCCTCCTCCTCCAATGCTCCCCCTTCTTGGTTTTGGGGCACCATAGTCTCTTACTTTTCCCCTTATAAATCTGGCCACTTCATCATAGTCTTGATTATTGGCTACTTCCTTTGTTCATAGTACATCTAAAATGAGCATTTTCTGTGTTCTATTCTAGGTCTTCTTTTTTCTCTGTCTACACCTAGATGATGTCATCTAGTTCCCAAAATGTCAGTACTATCTATATACTAAAGAATCCCACTTATATGTCTCTGCCCCAATTTTTCTTGTGAGCTTAAGTCAGATCTTAGTGACATCTTTACATCTGTATCTCTCAGGTATGTCAGGCTTTACACTGATGTATTTTGCTAATCTGGGCAGTTATAAGAAAACACCTCAGGCTGGGAACTTTATAAACTACCAAAATTTCTTGCACACAGCTGTGGAGGATGGGCAGTCTAAGAACAAGGCACCAACAGATATGGTGTCTCCTGAGACCCCATTCTCTTTTTTAATTTATTGTTTTGTTAGTGCATTATAGTTTTATATAATGATGGGATTAGTTGTCACATATTCCTAGATGCACATAATTCAGCAATATAATTTATTCAATATTCCCCCACTCTGCAGCTCTCTGCCTCCCTCCTCCTATCCCCTGATCCCTTGACTTTTTTTCCTAAAAAACCCCAAGTATAGCGACATAATTCTTAAACCTATGAAGAACATTTCTTATATACATGACTATAGTATATACAGTGACATACTTATAAATGTTTGGAACATACCTTGCTTTACCTCAGTTCCAACATTTTCCTTTCTCTTCTCTTTCTATTATCCCTTTTTATTCTTCAAAATATTTGACAATAAGATTAAACATTTACATTTATGTACAGGAATGCAGTATAGCTTGTTCAAATATCTTATGCAGTATCTTGCAACTATATCTCATAAATATTAATATATTGCATTTGTGTTCTATAGATCTGATACATGAGTTTGTCTATCTGACTCCCAAGCCTGGGTTTAGGTCCAGCCTCCATAAATGAGGGGAAACATTTGGCCCTTGACTTTCTGGGTTTGGCTAACTTCGCTCAGCATGATTTCTTCCATTACCATCCATTTACCTTCAATGGATGCAGTATCATTGTTTCTAATGCTGAGTAGAACTCCATTGGTTCCATTCATCCAGTGAGGGGCATCTGGGTTGGTTCTATAATTTAGTTATTGTAAATTGAGCTGCTACGAACATAGATTTTGCTGTGTTGCTGTAATGTGCTGATTTTAACTCCTCTGGGAAAATATGAGGACCCTTTCTTGATAGATGTCACATTCTATGAGCCCTTACATGAAAAAAAAAAAAAACAAAAGAAGGGGGACATGGGCTACCAAGCTTTGTCCAATCTCTTTTAGAAGGGCACTAATCTCATTCATGAAGGCAATCTACTCCCAGAATCCTCCTCTCATCCCCTTGGGCTTAGGTTTTAATATATGAATTACAGGTATTCACAAACATTCAGACCTTAACAATGGTGGAAAGTTGTTTCCTGATATTTCCTCCAAAATTAAATCCTTCATAAATATTCCTCATCTGAGCAAATGATATCTCTATTTGCTCAATCCTTGGCTCTTCTCTCTTTCTTACCTCTCATATTCCATCCATCTGCCAGTCCTGTGGATTTCAAGTCTAATACAAACTCTGAAACTACTGGTTTCCACACCTGTCCCCTTAGCCCCAGCCCTTTTCCTCTTTGCTTGAATGACTGTGGTCCTCTCTGAATTGTGTTCTGCCTTTTACTGCTCCCCTCTCATCAGAGTAATCTTTTTATAGTACACATTCAGTCTTGACACTCCTACTGATTCATAGCACCTAGGCTATAATCATCAAGTCTAATGGGCCCCTATCAGTCTCAACACCCTCACCTCCCACTGTTTTCTCATTTCAACTGCACTTGCATTGTATTTCTTTGGCACTCCAAGTCTATATGACTTCAGGAACTTTGGAAGAATATTTCCTCCTGCTGGCCCTTAGCCCCCCCACCATCCCACCCACACTGATGGCCTTCTTCATGCCTACTTTTCTCTTCTTCTCATTCATCAAGTTTTTACTAAATATTTCAGGATGTCTTCCCACCTTACTTATTTAACACTATTCTACATTTTTAACCCAGCATTATCTTTTGATCATGGAGAACTGCTCATTTCTTATCTAGCATTTCACAATTTTTAAATAGCCATGTTTTTTAATTATTATTTGATTTTGAGGTTTAGCAATCAAAATGGATCAAGGAGCTAGGAATTAAAATAGTTATCTTGCAACTGATGGAAGACAAATTAGGTCCAACACTTCAGCATTTGGGAATAGGCAAAGACTTTCTCAACATGCCTCCTAAAGTGAAGGAAGTAAAGTCGAAAATCAGTGAATGGGATGCCATAAAGCTAAAAATCTTTTGTACTGGCAAGGAAACAATCAAAAGAGTCAAGAGTTTTCCTACAGAAATGGAGAGAATCATGGGCTATGATTCCTCTGACAGAGGTCTCATATCCAGAATCTACAAAATCCTCAAAAATCTCAACTACAAAACCACAAACAACCCAATTAATAAATGGGCCAAAGAGCTAAATAGAAACTTCTTAACAGAGGACATTGATCAAGTCAATGAATTCATGAGAAAGTGCTCTAAACCACTAATAATCAGAGAAATGCAAATGAAAACTACATTAAGATATCACCTCACGCCAGTCAGAATGGCAAAAACCAAGAAAATAAACAATAATAGATGCTGGAGGGGCTGTGGAGAGATAGGCACACTAATACACTGTTGGTGGAGCTGCAGACTGGTACAGCCCCTCTGGAAAGCAGTATGGAGAATCCTCAAAAAACTAGGAATGAGCCCACCATATGATCCTGCTACTCCTCTCCTGGGTATTTTTCCAGAGGATTTAGAATCAGCACATTATAGTGACACAGCAATATCTATGTTCATAGCAGCTCAATTTACAATTGCTAAATTATGGAAACAACCCAGATGTCCCTCACTGGATGAATGAATCCAAAAACTGTGGTACATATATACCATGAAATTTTACACAGCAGTTAGAAACAACAGTTAGCCTTTGAAGGTAACTGGATGGCTATGGAATAAATTATGCTGAGTGAAATCAGCATAACACAGAGAACCGGGGGTTGCATGTCCTCACTCATCTGTGGAGGCTGGAGGTAGACCCTGGCCATTGACAAAGGTGGTCTATTATCAGCTGTTAAATCCAGATAAGGTGTAATATTACACAACATAATACATTTTTAGAGATATTGTGGGAAGGGGAAGGGAGGGATAAGAGTGGGTAATTGGGGGGCCCTCTTGGGGGTAAATCTAATCTTCAGAATCTATATACATTTAATATTATTTTGTTAAAAACTTGTATGGTTGTTGAAAAATAAATTTCTCAATAAAAAAAGAAAAATATCCACAAAGGAGGGGATCTTGTGTTTTACTTCTCAGGTAATGCAGGGCTTTCCACACTTACGCATGTATCACTGATTTAGATTCATTAACTACAGTTATTTTTAAAACGTTGAATGAATTTGTGTGTTTCCCTACAACCGACATGACTGGTTAGCTGTATACTAAGTAGTAAGATGCAGATGACTTTTACTGGGCTTCACAAGTTTAATATAGAGCACTTCATTTAATTTGTATTTTTTTTTTTTAAATTTCAGTTATGCTATCTAGAGTGTATCTAGTATTGACTTCAATTTTGCGGAGTAAAAAAGCAAATATTAGAGATAAAATTTCCTCGGTATTTTAGCAGTAGTTTTTCTACTTCTACCTCTGAAGACATTTTGCATATCTTATCTACATCCATTTTTCCTCCTTTCAGCTCTTGGAGCTTTCATTCTTTATAGTGTTATTGAGGGCTTATATTCTGTTTCTAATTATTGCTCATATTTTGATACAGTAGTGCATTGATTCCAGAAATACAGTGCACTTGTTTTGCAATCCTACAATTACTTTGGCAACCAATAATTACTCTCTAATAGTTAGATAATTGCACTATCATTTTATTTATACTATATAAAAATGCACATGGAATCACATTTATCAAGTTAAATCAGTGATAAATAATTTCACCCACATGCAAGTTCACAGAATCAGGATAAAGATATGACTCAGGATAAGAACATAATGGAATAAAATCCAATATTACATTACCTCATTGGTCACCTCGTTATCCGTAGCTGGGAATCAGTAGTGCAATGACCTTTGTTTTATACTCAGCATCTGTTACTTAGTCATTGGGTTTTTTGGTAGTTTCAGCTTGGAAATAAAAGAGTCATCCTTGTGTTAGGCAGCAGGTAGTAATCCCAACAGAGTCTGGCCCACAAAAGGTATTCAATTAATCTTTGTTGAATACATAGACTTCAGAATCTTCCATATACTAGAAAATGATTTTAAGATGCTCTTGGTACCACAGCTGTCATTCCTACTACCACTAATAGCGGCAACAGCAGCAGCAAAAATGCAGCACAAGAGATCCTTTGAAATCACTTACACTGCTCCTGTCTTCTCTAGTGTACCAGAGAATAACATTAGAGAAAGCAGTGTGTGTGTTTATCTTTTGATCATAACCTCATTGATATTTGCCCAAGTCTCTCTGCTACCAGTGACATGCTTCCATTTCGTGTCGCCTGTGAAGGACCTGTCTGAGGTGTGATGGATCTGGACAAGAGGGCAGCCAATTAGATAATGGCCTCCAGCAAGAGTGGACTCCATAGAAGACTTGCCTTTGAACTTGCAGAGTAGAACTAAAGGGCTCAGTTGTTATATAAATCAGAGAGAAAAGAACAAGGTTACACCTGTAGGTTGGCTGAACAGCTATATTTTCTCTGCTCAGATAGAGTAATATAATGATAGCTAATACATTACTCAGATTAATTAAGAAAACTTGACTTCAATTATTTAGATAACTTGAGAGAGTAGGGAATTATCTCCAAAATTAAGGTTTTAATTTCAGAAATAGAGACTTTGTCTTAAAAGGACTCTATCAGGAAATAACTCATGGGAAATCTTACTTAAAGACTTAAAAGTTTAATGGCAAAGAAGTTATCAGCAGGACCAGGTGTTATAAATTTAAAGCCAGGAATCCAATATCAAGTTTATTAAGTAGGTACAGAGAACATGTCATAAACAAGTTTGCAGAGATCTTTCTGTGAGAAGTTGCTTTCTACCTGTTTCATATCTAAACTTAGTTTTGGCTGGAGGCCTGGTAATGGAGCAAATGAAAGTCTGTGCTAAACTAGAATTGATATTTAATAAAATTTCACCAATAACAGAGAAACTTGTTATTTGTATGCACAATTCCTATGTAGTACACTTGTGTAGTACAAAGGTAGCGTGCACAGAAATAACATCCACATGGATATTATGATTGGTACAAAGGTTAAGTGCAGAAACCAGAGAGACGCTACTCTGTTCATTCCAAAGGATATGAACATGTATCTCCAGACTCTCAGAATCTAATTATTCTCTTTTTTTGTCTTGACATATTCTAAAAATTAAAGCAAATGCAATAATCTTGTAATTATTATGAGAAATAATTGAATGTGAAAACTCAAGTTTTTATTATGCTATTATATTTCTGTCTCAGCATTTAAATACAGTGAAATTGACTTGCTGCTGATCCTCAAGGTCTCAGGAAATTTTTGTAAAAGTAACAATTATCTAACAAGTTAGCTGTACCATGGCTTTATTATTTAATCTTTCTCCAAGGAATAAATGGGGCCCTTGGAAACCTAATTCGATCTTCCAATGTTGAGCAATATTGTGATTATGAAATAAAATGTATCTTTGGTCTATCATATTACTTTTTAAGTTTAAGATACGCATCTTTTTTTTCCTCATTTGCAGTGGAAAACAAATGATGTGTTTAAATGTTCACAGTGACGTGTAAAGTTTATATTCTTGTCATGTGAATCCATACTTGGGTGAATCCAAGATTGAACATAGTTCAAGGTATAATAAGATCATGTTGAAGGAAGTGAAGTAAACATATAAGAAGAGCCTGTGCTTATGAATAAATGAGTAGAGATGACTTTTGTGAATATTGGGGATAATGTATTTTAGGTCATGATAATCTACAAGTGTGGTTTTATAGGATTTGCAAAGTACTTCCACATACAATTTCTTATTTGGTAGCCAGATAGCCTCGTGGGGATGGCTGGGCAAAGTATTTTTATTATCTGAGAACAAATTGGAGCTCAGAAAGGTTATTTGATCTCTTCACGTAGCTAATAAGTGGCAGAACCAGAATTTGATGGAACACAGACAGACTTACTTGATAAACACCAGTGCATCTGTTTTTCCCAAAACATCCCAGAGTATTGTGTATAAGTGCTCCTAGCAGATTGACTGAGTTTAAAATTTCTTCAAATTTTACCAAATGACCTGGTAGATAATTGAAGTGATAATTTGTGTAGTGAATTGTTTCTCACTAAACTGTACCCTCAAGAATTATCCCTCTCTACTTCACAGGATGTATTATTTCAAAGATTGTGTCCTCTGGCTTTCATCATGGATAAGTGACAGCTGTCTGTGCATTAATGAGGACCAAAGATTGTTTTCTATTGGAAGAAGAACAGATCATTGTTTTTCACCCTTATTCTTTCAACTATTTAAATTTACAGCCATCTAAGTCAATCTTTATTCTTTTACCATAAGCCCTAGAATTTTAAAAGGAAAGAAGGCAGAGAGGTTTAGCACCTAAGTAGACAGCTTTTGTCAAATGTTACTCCTACATTGTTCAACAAGGTTCCTTTTGTTCTGTAGCTAAAAAAACAAAAAAGAAAGAAAGAAAAGAAAAGAAAAGAAAAAAAGGCAGAGTCTTTCAATGAAAAAGTAACTTATAAATATATCTCTTTTGGCTTAAGGATTCTATGTTCCTAACAGAATTCTTAAGTTTAGTTCAGAGTTTTCTTTTTTCCTCTTGAGAAATAGGAGTAGAATACTTTTTTTTCTCTGATATTACTCAATGTGTCACTACAATTGTTGGTGCAGTGGAAGATAGACATGCTGATTTTTTCTGGTTTCTTTACACTTTTATAGCATGGTAGAATTAGAAAAAGTGTTTTTTTCTGATTTCTGACTGGGAAAGCAAAAAGAGAATATAACACAATGAATCTCAGTTTTGTAAAATAATTACCAATTAAAATAATGATAGAAGGGAGATCTGTAAAGAATGAATGAATCAGGGGGAAGGAAGGAGAGGGAAAGGAAAGATAGTGAGAAGGAGATTGAACAAGTTATGTCATGTGCATGTAAGAATACGCCACAGTGAATCCCACTATCATATACAATTTTAATGAACCAAAAGAGAAAAAAAAAAGAAAAGAAAAAGCAGCAGCAGCAGCAGCAGCCCCTTATGTTCACATTCAGTTGCTGGCCTGGCTCTCACTGCTATGCTCTGCTATACCCTGATTAAACAATCTCACAGACTACTAACCTAAGACAAGGCTATTCCAAGATAATGGTAGAAACAAGGCCTTTTCCTAATTTTATTTAAGCACAGATGTGAACAAGGTCACTCACTATGCCACACACGAAACATTAAACACCACCTTATTTATCCAAACTGCACGGTTGATACTTCTTCATTAATCCCAGCTTTATCTGTGGTCTACTGTGCTCTCATGAAAAAGGTGCATTGAGATGCCCAACAATGGATGTTGTCCTGCCCTTAGATGGCACACAATCTTAGCTGAACCTTGCTTCCTTACTTCTCCAAGCCACCCACCTAAGGATGCTGCACTGGTATGCCCTGTGATTCTTTATGCAACATATCATAAACCAAACCTTCTTCAACTGTAGGTATATGCTCAGCGGCTTTTGGTTATAAGAAATTTACATACTTTTTTTCCTTTCTACTAGTAATTGAACCCGGAGGTAATTTACCTCTGAGTCACATCCTCAGCCCTTTTTTATTTTGAGACAGGATCTTACTGAGTTGCTGAGGCTGGTTCTGAACTTGTGATCCTCCTACCTCAGTCTCTTTTATTTCAGCCTCTTATTGGTTATTTGTGATTAAATAAAGTATTTAGGTATTTGGGTCCTTATTTTTTTTCTTCATAAAGTGAAGTTATGAATATCTGCTATGAAAATGCTAAGAATATTAATTGAGAACAGCAATGTAAAGTACCCCAATGATGCCATATTACTTATACCATTATATATTATTTTCTCTATCCTCTTCTTTACAATTCCAACTTTACCACAATTCAATAATCAAAAAATCTTCCTTTCTTAAGTTTTGTTGTTGATTAGAATTTTGGCAATGAGTTGAACAGATTTATAGCAACTGTCCTGCTTTTGTTTTACTGTCATAATCCTCTGAGGAATAAAAATCTCTGCTGCCCCTAGAAATCATTTATCATCAAGTCTATGTTTCAGAGAGTAAGCTGAGTATCACAGGCATAGAAATGAATAATACAATGTCCATATCACCATATAATAGGTACTCATCTCCAAGAGCTTGCGAGGTATCAAACATAGCAACAGTCCTCAAGCATGTTTCTAATCCAACATAGTTGGGTTTTATGATAAAGCTGTGTCATACAGCTAAACCAAAATCCTCATTTGGCTAGATGGGATTCACTGACAAGAGATGGAATTTACTTGGAAAATAAGTCAATTTAAAAACCATGTCAATATTTAAATAAAAACTGGTATCTATAAAAGGAGAAATTAAAAACTCTGCACTTATTGAAAATTTTAAAAAATTCGAACAGACACAGATCAAACACACCAAAATATGAAGAAGATATGGAGGACTTAAACAACAGAAGGAACTACCTTCATCACGTTTAAATGTGTGTGCATGCATGCACACCTATGTGTACTTGCATTTGTGCTTGCATATCCAGGTGTATAGCTCCACCTAAAACAGAAAACATGCTCAGAGTTGTTAGAGATAAGTGGAACATTTATACAATTAGAGTCCTCTATATTACAAAAAGAAGTCTTGAGAAATCAAACTACAATAATATATGGATAAACTTTTTATGGCCAAAATTCATTTCAATTCAAAAATAAATTGTAAATTTGGAGGCTTTGCAGCTCTCTCTCCGAACCCAAGGGATGTTCAGCTTTTTGTGGTTTTGTGGCTCTGTGCTGCTGCTGTTGAAGTCAAATGTGACTGGCATAAGGATTCAGTGCATGATAACAAATTATCCACTTGTTTTGTTATATATCCCTAAGCCTCCCCAGTATCTACTGTCCAAAAGATTCTTAAAACAAACAATGAGACAAACAAAAACCACATACAAACCAACAGGAAAGGCAGTAGGCCAGTATAAGCAAAGATGAGTACAGTTTTAGTTGAGAGAAAGGTAGTATTTTAGGGTCTGGCACACTAGATCACGGGTATTGACCAAAAAGTAGTAGGGAACTTGGTTGAGTATAAAGGAAGCAACCAAATTGAGCAGCTTTGGAAAAGTCTACACAGGAAGTTAAGACCAGAAGCAATGAACAACGAAGGACCAAGTGGTTTCTGAAATTATGAAATTGGACCCTTAGGAAACTCACTTTGGAAGCTGTGTATAAGACCCTTCAAGAGGAGAGAACAAACTTAGAAAGGACATTTGTAGTGTGATAATGCATGCCACCAAAAATTTCAGGGGCTCGTTAGTGACAGTGTGTACCATTCTGAGATCCCAAGGTTCTGGCTATGGCTTCCAAAGTGGTGCTCTGAAGTCACCCCTAAAAGGTAGATTCAGGCTGATCTTGCAGGAAGAAGAAATTCACAGAGTAGTACGGACAGTTAAAAAGATGGGAGATTTATTTAGCTCTTTGGCCCATTTATTAATTGGGTTATTTGTGTTTTTGTAGTTGAGATCTTTGAAGATTTTGTATATCCTGGATATGAGGCCCGTATCAGAAGAATCACAATCCATGATTCCTCCAATTCTGTAAGAAATCTTTTGACTCTTTTGATTATTTCCTTGGCTATGCAAAAGCTTTTTAGCTTTATGGCATCCCAATCACTGATTTTCAACTTTACTTCCTTCACTTTAGGAGATATGTTGAGAAAATCTTTGCCTACTCCCAAATGCTGAAGTGTTGGACCTAATTTGTCTTCCATCAGTTTCAAGGTAGTTGGTTTAATTCCTGGCTCTTTGATGCATTTTGATTTGATTCTCGTGCAAGGAGAAAGATATGGGTCTAATTTCAACTTTCTGCAAGTGGCTGTCCAGTTTGTCCAGCACCATGTGTTGAAAAGGCTGTCTCTCCTTCATGTAATATTTTGTTCCCCTTTGTAAAAAATCAGATGTTTAAATATTTGAGGGTTTGCTTCAGAACATTGGTCAAGCCAATGAATACATGAGAAAGTGCTCTAAATCACTAGTAATCAGAGAAATGCAAATGAAAACTACAATAAGATATCACCTCACACCAGTGAGATTGGCAAAAATGAAGAAAATAAACAATAATAGATGCTGGAGGGGCTGTGGAGAGATAGGCACACTAGCACACTGTTGGTGGAACTGCAGACTGGTACAGCCCCTCTGGAAAGCAGTGTGGAGAATCCTCAAAAAACTAGGGATGAGCCCACCATATGATCCTGCTATTCCTCTCCTGGGTATTTTTCCAGGGGATTTAGAATCAGCACATTACAGTGACACAGCAAAATTGATGTTTATAGCATCACAATTTATAATAGCCAAATTATGGAAACAACCCAGATGTCCCTCACTGGATGAATGGATCCAAAAACTGTGGTTCATATGTAGCATGGAGTTTTACTCAGCAATTAGAAACAATGATATTGTAGCCTTTGGAGGTAAATGGATGGCTACGGAAGAAATTATGCTGAGTGAAATCAGCATAACCCAAGGGTCAAATGTCTTCACTCATCTGTGGAGGCTGGAGCTAGACCCTGGCCATTGAGAAAGGTGGTCTGTTATCATGTTTTAAATCCAGATAAGGTGTAATGGCATACAACCTAAGGATTTGTAGAGATGTATTGGGAAGGAGTGTTGGGGGAGGAATAAGGGTGGGTAATTGTGGGGGGTCTTGGGGCTAAATCTAATTTTCAGAATTTATATATATATATTGTATTATCTCATTAGAAACTTGTTTTATTGTTTAACAAACAAATTTCTGAATAAAATAAAAAAGATGTGAGATCACTAAGAAAAATGGACAGGGAGTCATTTGATCATGAAGGTAGGATGTCCAGCATGTACAGTGTATCCCTCCACTCTCTCCTGTCAAAACAAATTGGCAAATTGGGAAAAATGATAATATAAGAAAGGAATCTGTTATGTCCTCTACATAGAAAAAAAAAACAGTGTGATGCTGAGGAACATTTTGAATTTAATACAATCCAGCTGCAATCCTACAATTTAGCACCTTCTATTTGACATTCAATGCCAGGGTACCCCTGCTGAACTCCAACAAGGAAAGAAGGGAATTAATACTTTGGAGGTCTTCCCTTTAAGTTTTTCTTTTTTATGTATTTATTTATTTCTGCAACTCACTCTTTATATTCTTATTTGATTGAGAAAAGGAAAATGTATGTTTTCCTGTTCTATTTTTAAAAATATAAAGACCTTAGAAAAGTTAAAAATGACTAATTTTTCTGTAATAGTGAATCATTATGGATTTTAATTTAGTTGCTTACCATATATTGAAGATATGCAAAAACATTCCACTTAAATAATGATTTGAGAGAAAATTAAGAATGCTAGCATGTAGAAAGTAATTTTCTTTTAATTTTTCATATATATTTTACATGTTATAGATATTTAAAGTGCAAACATCATCATTTTGATTCAATCATATGTAATAAAATATAGTTCACAGTGAATGAAGGTAATCCTGAGCTCTGGGCTTTAATTTCCTTATTTTTAGTTAGAGATGAACATTTGGGAAAATTTCACTGTAATGTGAAATGATCTAAATAACTTTGCTTAATAACATATTTCAGATAGCTTCTTTTTCCCCTTAATCTAAAGTATAGTGTAACACACACTTTAAGCAGAAAGGTATTTTCATAGCTATTATAGCTACTAGATACAAAACACCTCTGAGTGCCTTCATTAGAACAAAGCTCCCACGGCATAACCAGCTCAATAAATCTGGTTAAACATTTATTTAGGAAAGAAATGAAAATGGATTCGGCCTTCCATTAAAAAATTTAGAGCCTGAGGCATGTAGATGATCAACTTTCTCAGCTGTCATTTTTCCAAATGTTCAGAAGCTGAAATTTTTATTTGATTACCATTTGAACATTGGTAGTATTCTGTAAAGTATAAGGTTGTATTAGTCAGAGGGTACCAGGAGGAAAAAATGACAACTGATTTGTTAATTGAGAATAATTCAAACAGTGACTACTTACAAACATGGACAGGATTTAGAGGTACCAATAAGAGACCCTGACATCCTCTGGGGCTGGCAAAAGTTTGGAGTCATCTCTGCCCTGATGTTAGGAAGAAGGACATGGGGGAGGATTTCTTTGTGGAACACAGAGAAAATAATCACCTGACAGGAGCTGTGGTCCTTGGCAGAAACACGTGAAGGACAGATATGGAAAATAAACAGTCAGACTTTGCTCTTCCCTCACCTTCTGGTCTCTTGTGGTGCCTCCCAGTAGGCAAGGTCAAGGCTAAGCCAGAGCGCAAGGGATCCGGTTGAAAACCTCGTGCTGGTCAGCCTATCTCCCATGACGTTAAGGACATAGAGCTTAACAGAGAAAGACTGAAATTAAACCTGGGGACACAACAGAACACAACACATGCGCCCTAATAGATAATTTAGGCAATCACTCAGAAAATATCTATTGAGCATCTATCATACATTATAAATTCTGTCAGCTTCCAGGGATACAAAAATGAACAAAACGTAATTCTCAGAAGTAGAGAAACAATCTTGAGTTTCGGTCTCTTATCTTAAAATTTAGAGATTAAAAAAGGACCAAAGAAAGCAAAAACAGAAAAAAGTTTACCATAAAGGAAAAGGCATTGTGAACTATAAAATATACATTAAAAGAAAAAAAATATAGCAAGAACAACTCCCCATACCAGCCTTCATCTGGCCCAATAGATAAAGGATAGTAAAAATTATTCTGGACTAAAAAATCCCCATAAATGAATAGTAAGCCTAAGTTATATGAGGAGGCACAGGGAATTGATTCATGCTTAATAAACTCTGCAATTAATAAAGCCTTGTTCCTAGGCTACTCCCTCCTCTGGGGAGCTCTCAGTATTTTATAGCCCTTGTCTAAGAAGCATTATAACTCCTCTGTGTTAGGAAGAATGGAAGAAGTGTGTCAGTGGAGTGGGTATTTTTTCTCTCTCTTCTGCACCTTGGATACTTTAATAGTGATTCAGTACTTTGCAGCTCCGTCTCTGGTGGAAAGCACTCCTTCCTAATTCATTTGATAAGGAAGGAGTAGCTTTTTCATGCTAGCTTTATGTCATGGTTGCTAATATCATAAATTTCCAGTAGTTAATTTTTAAATTAACTCAGAATATCAGCTAAACTAGTATTTTTGACCCCAAAAAATCTTTCTTCATTTTTCTTTGGCCTTAAGTTTGATTCATGATAAATTGTTCCATGACAGATCTATATGAAATCTGACATGGACTATGGTGACAAAAGTGACCCACTTAATAATCGATTGCTTTCTTATTCCTCTTTCAATTGTCTAAATAAAGGCCTGGCTGCTGATGTGCATAATCATATATGCTGGGATTGATTTTTACAGGTTCATAAAGGCACAGTGAGTTCCCTCACTGTCTCTGTTAGACTTGCCATTAAGGCTGGCAGTGGATGCGGGAGGTTTCAAAGCATGCCTTTCCCAGCCAGGCTGGGAAAATTCTCTCTCATAGGACAACATAAAGTTTTGTGCTCTTGAAAAAAATCTGACAGATGGACCAATGTTCCTGGCTAGGAAATGAGATAATCATGTGTAACATAGATGTCAGCTGGGAGTTCTTGACCCCTGAGACTTGCTTGGACATCTGTTCATACCTGATGGAGGCTAAGGAAATCTCACCATGTCTTGAAGTTGAGGAGGATGTGGGGTTGTGCTTTCCAGACCCATTCTTCCTCTTGTTTCTCTTTTTCTTTCATGTAGTCATTTCAATGATGATGTTGCTGACATGAAATCAACTCTTGCCCATCTTACCCCCAATATGCAACCCCTAAAGTATCTGCAAGAATTGTAGAATTGGAAGACATAGAGGGTATTTGTAATGGAAATAAGTTCAGATTGACCCATAACAACTTAAAATAGTTTTGGGTCCCTCTATTATTAGGAAATTTGTAGTGACCCTCCCCATACAGTGAAGCAGATTTGTTTGACCTTTACTCCAGCTTCTTCTACTGACACACATATTCTTGGGGTCCTAACTTCCACACTAGATGCCTTATCAGAGTTCTTTCTCAAAGAAAGATCTAATTTTTGCTATAAAGGTAAAATGACTTTTTTTTAGGATAATAGCAGTTTTCACTGTGTTATCATGGACAATATACTTACTAACAAGATATCTTGGTATTTCCATTTTTTTTCTGTAACCTTGAGAGAAAGAAGACAAATTCATGTTATATAATAAGGGAGTTATGAATTTAGCAGCCGTGCAGCCTGGACAGTGCAAGTACATTGTTTCACAATGTGATGAAAATGTCATTTGAAACCCTGAGCATGTATACTGTTCTTTAGGTGGTGGGTTAAGAACAATCTCACAAACATGTGAGCATCAAGTAGGAAAATGGAAAATGTACTAGAATTAAATGTGGCTTCAGACTTCTTTCTCTTAACTTTGCAGAATCCCCAACAACAGAAAAGATGATATGGTTTGTAAAGATCTGAGAAAGTCTCTCTAACTTCCTACATTATTTATAAACCAATTTTTAAATCACTTTCAACCAAAACATGATCTCTGAGAACAAATGGTGTTTAGTTGAAGTCCAAAGAAAAAAATTTCATTGTGTTCCAGAAAGGGAGGGGAAAGAAGCAAGAAATAGAAATCCTGGAGTCACCTTAGTAAATCTCAGCTTTGGATACAATGTGGGGGTGCTTTCTTCACCTCCATCGCAGAGTTAATATAATTAAGATGATTTTACAGTTCTTCTTCTGGTCTTTGCTATTCAAAGTATGTGTCAAATCAAGTAGTTCTCTAGTTGATGGCAAAGTTGATATTACATGATGTAATATCATGTATAAGCAAAGCATCTTCTCTAGTTGATGGCAAAGTTGATATTACATGATGTAATATCATGTATAAGCAAAGATAACTTGGGGCAGAGTTCAAGAGCAGAGTCATTTTATTGTTGAGTCCATAAAAAGAACAAAACAAAGGAAGAAGAAGAAGAGATAGCCATCAGAAAATGTAAAGGACTCCTTGAGGTCAAAGGAAAAATAATTGGAAGTTGGAGAATACACCTCTGACATATATACTTTCTCATTCAATTTGATTTCAAAATGAATATGTTACTGCACAAAACAGATAGAAGAATCAGCCGAAATCTAAAAATGCTCTCTGGCCGGTATCATCACTGTTGTGCTTGGAGATGTTCTAACTTTGCAGCTGCAAATGAAAAATAGAGCAGAGGTAACTCCAAATAAGCACAATGGACAGCAGTAGCAGCTCAGAAGTTTTTGTGTGGAGTGTCAGAAGAGTAGGTCTTACAGATGCTTTTGGAAAGGATCTTAAGGATCAGTAGTCAGAGCTTCCTATCGTCATTACTCTGTTAAGGGTTTCCCACATGCCTTTCCAGAGTCAGCATAACAAGTTTATAAACACTGGGTAACAACACTCAACATATAGCATACACAAGTCAAAAAAGATTGAGTTCCAACAGAATCCAAGTTCTATCTTCTGTTTCCTCTAAAATATAAATGGACCACTTTTGCATCTCCATAAACTGAATTAGAGATTTTAACTTCTTTGCTTTCAAAGACCATGACCTAGGAGTACAGATGCTTTCCTAACTAAAAGCCTCGTGGACCACTTAGTGGGAAATGTTTTCCTTTCCTGGTACCCACTGATAGAAATCCAATAGGGCTTCACTACCTCAGCTACCACAGGCTGCTCTGAGCTTTGAAAGGTTGTCTTCATCTGTTAAGGAACATCTGCTCCACACTGTGGTCATATGGTGGCCCTTAGGAAATAGCTCTCTAAGGCAGAAGCATATTTCATTAGATTCATATGATTTACAAACAAGAATTTTAAGTTCTAATTAGTACTTTCAGGGTGATTCATGCAAAAGAAAGATTTCAATTTGCATGTCAATGAAAGCATCCCGCCTTAGAAAACCATACTAAACTATGTAATTAATCTTTGTACATAGGGAAGGATTTGTTTTTCATATTTCTAATTCTTGGGAAGCAAATTCAGACAACCCTAGTTGTCTTAGAAATTTGAAACATCCATTGAATATTGAACCATGACATTTTGGTATGTGGCATAAAAACAGAGAAAAAAATAGTCCCTAAAATGTTCCTTTTCTTTCACCTACCATAGTCCTATTTTTCTCCTTCTCCATCTCTCTTCCTTTCCTACTTTACCTCTCCCTTATCTTTTTTCTCTTCTTCTTCTTCCACCTCTTCTGTGTTTCCTTCTCCCTCATTATAGAACTATATATAACCAATACTTGCTATTTGTTGTCACTCTAATTCTGTTAGCTTTTATGCTAGAATCACTCATTTTCATACTCTGCAATCATTCCTAACAAAAATTCTTTAAAGTTCTTCTAAATTTTACTAATGGTTACTATGGTAATTAGATTTCTAATTTTTATATTTTAAACTAAAATACTGGCCCCTTTTGTCCAATAAGGAAGAGTAGTAGAAAGAATAAAAAACCACTACAATGTGAGAGATAACAATGACTGTAAGTAAGAGGTGTTTAACTCCCTTGGTGTAGAAGCATGATGGAGCTTAGAAAAGAGGTGCTTATGTAAGATTATTTTCATATTAGCATATATGATGTTTTGCCATGTTAATGCACTCTGTTTTGGAGGAGCAGATGCTATTCCTTTTTTCCATAGTACTTTGTGGATTTGGGATGATGCTGTTTTCAGGATGCTGACTGGTTAGTACTGGGTATGACTAGAAAGGTTAGTAAGATGCTAATCATAAAAACGCCCTTGATTGCCAAGATATACAGTTTGGATTTGATCTTGAGCAATGGGAAGCAACTAAAGGCATTCAAGCAGACATCTGACAAGCGTTGATTTGTTCAGGTTGGCCTATTTGGGAAATAAAACGTAAAGTTCAAATGATTTTTAAACATCATCATTGCTGTTTCCCATTCCGAGGTATCAAAATAATAATCGGAAAATTTGAAGGTCTAAATATAACTCTAAAAGTCAATTTCTTTTATATCCATAGGTTTATTTTGTCATTTATGGTATTATAAAATAGCATGGAGATATTGTTATGAATATATTGATTTGATCTTAGGCATTCCAGTCTAAGATTAAAGAAGTGAAGTTAGCAAATAAAAACCACTACAACTGCTGCAAACAGAATCAGTACAAATAACTAAGTTGGGAAATGGAAGAGTCAACTTTACAGTGAAGAAGTACAATGGAAATGGGACTGATTGTAATGCTTAAATGAGAAGTCCATATTCAGACACCAAGTAAGCCACGAATGTAGTTTAAACATTCTGTACATGCATAGTCAGTTTCATCTTTCTCAATATTTTCAAAATAAGCATTTAATAAAATGCACTGTTTTGCGAGTCAAGACAATTCAAACTGTAATATCTGCATACCAAGTGTGCTTAGAGTTCAGTAAATTTTTTTCTCCTATTAATATTCAAGGGCTTTCACTTTGCAAAATTATTTTCCACTTTTGTTCATTAATCACGACATCCCTGATGCAGACTGTGCAGCTTATTTTACAGATGAGAAAACCGAGACTGGCGGAAGATAGTAGTCACTTGCTCAAGGGCACACAGAGACACTGGCTGTAGTGAGATTTGAGTCTGAGTTTGACCATAAAGCTAAGACTTTGTGGCTTCTTTGTTTCTGCTTTAAATACCATGTCCCTTATTTTTCTGGAGAGCATATCAGCTGACCCAGGGCAGGAAGTTCAAATAGTCAGGAACTGAGTGTCCAGCCATTGGCCTATGTCATGGATGCTAGGGGAGTCTGGGATAGTCATGTAGTGAACCCATTGCCTGTGTTACCCTTCTGAGACTTGAAATTAGGCTTTCAAATATCTTTTCTCTGACATTTCAGTTCCCTGTGGGGAGTGTAATTTTTCCCTCAGTATTTTGCTCTTGACACATCCATATTTTACTTCTTTTTGCCAGTGAATGTGAAGATTGGACTCTCTTCCCAGAATAGAAGTAAATACTTAGGTGAAAGGCTGATTACTAAGTGTCTCTAATTTCCCAACCAATTCAAGGTGTTTCCCATCCTCTGAACTCCTAGTGTAGAGTTGGTGAGATAAGAATGCCAGTCCAGAGCAGCAGGGGGCCTCAGGGACTTTTGGATGTTGCATTTAACTAATGCCCATTGCTCAGGTGTCAGTCTTGAGATCCAGAGAAAGCCAAGTCACTTATGGTCCCTGGAGTCTGCCATATCTTGCTCACGTTGCAGTCAGCGTCTCTGGTCCCTGGCTAACTCCTGCTCATTCCACTCCCAGCTACTGCATGGCCTCTTCTCCAAACTCATCCAGACACAAATGTTGATTGAGATTTCTCTCGTGTAAGTTCTTGCCTCTCTTGTAGTGGTTTCCACATCATATTGCAAATGTATTTTTTCAAAAAAAAGAAGAAGAAGCAATATCTTGAATGAGAGTGTGTTTTTATCTTTCTAGCTCCAGTGCCACCTACAGGGCCTAGAATAGAGAATGTAGCCAATGAATGCCAATCAAAATAAAAACAAACTGACTGAATGAGTGAAATTCTTAAATAATGAAAATAAAATTATAAATACATGTCTTGCGTGTGTTATCTAGGAATGACACATTTTTTTGATCACTTTAATATGATTGGAAGAGGCTCTCAATGAGAGTGTAATGGGAAAACCTGTATCCATCCAGTAAAAGAAGATCAAGAGAAACAACTAATATTTACTAAGGGAAATATCCTAGGGTGATAGAAACAGAGTTAAGCATATCTCAGTCTATTTCATCTTTGCAAAATTCCATAAAGTAAACGAATTTTGCTTTCACATTTTGCATGAGTAAACAAGGTTTTAAAAGAAATAATGTTACCTTCAGAAAACAGGGCATTTATAAAATGGTAAAATGATACAGAATTCCAGGAGACAAGGACTTGCAAATCTGATAGACTCAAATCTCAATCTCACCACATAATTGATATCAGAAATATCATTCTGTTTGTGCACACCCATGTGTGCAATATTTAACATCATTCTGTTTGTGCACACCTGTGTGTGTGCACACCTGTGTGTGAATTGTAGCACTAAGAATCCCCAAATTGCAGGTTGAAAGGATAAATTAGCTCATATTTATAACATGTAGCAAAATTGCAGGTATTAGCAGGTAGATGAAGATTCTTCTTGCACAGTCCAACAATTACTGTCTAAAGTCATCTTTCTTCTCAGTGTATTATATTTGCATCAAAACAAATTACTGTCATATTGTGGATGCCAAGGAACAGTCTAGGTTCAGCTAGCTGGGAAGTGGGAAAAGAAACACCTGCATAGTTACTCCTAAGATGTTCCTCAAGACAGGCCTAGAATGAGGCACTGTCTGTAATGTGCCCAGGGATATCCCAACTTGGGACAACATTTGGACCAACTGGGTTCTCATTCACCAGTCTGATGTGTAGAACATCTGACCATAATGGATCACCTTTGATTTGTCTTCTTTGTGGTCTATAGATATTGGAAATTGTGTAAGGGGGTTAGAATTCTCTGGAGCAGGAGGACCAGGAATTCTTTAATTTTTTTAGCTTTTTCATCCCATTAGTTCAGAGTTGACATTGAGATGTAGATTAGGAATATCTTCAAGCAGTTGCTATATTGTTGTTATTGGAGCATAAAGACCAAGCCCTGAGCTTGAATTTCCCTTCTCTTTTTCTTTCATCTATGAAATACCAACTGAGGAACTCACTGAGATAATTCAGCAAAAAAAGAAAGAAAAGGAAAAAAAAATTCTAACTAGTAATATGACACAGAAATACTGCCTATATGTGGAAAAAGTTTTAAAATATGACTGAATGAAAAAGTCTTTTGTAAATTTGAGGACATGCATCAAATGAATTTAGGGACAAAAATCGAGGAAGATAAAAATATTTCCCTGTCTACAGTGACTGTCAAGGTACCGTGCACATGCTTGCTACATTATGTGCCTAAAGCATACTCCTGCGCTTCTTAAGGCAGTTGAACCGTTCAGGGCCATGTGGAGCTGTACTTCACAGTTCCTCCTAATGAAGTCAATGTGAGCTCTCAGCATAAAAACACCTCAGAGGATATGGAATAGAATGAGAATTGGGTTTGCCAAAAAATGATAGAAATCATACAGATTAATGAAAGAAATTTTACCTCCAAGCATTGACAAGGATTGTCTTTTCTCCTTGGGGAGCTCAGTATTCATTGTAGAATTTCTTTCCTGCAACTTGGCTTTTCTAAAGCTCCCATGACTTGAATCAAAGGGTCATATGAAAATAAAAGTTGGCATTTGAAAAAAAACTTTTTTCTGATTTATCAGGGAAGTCCCTGCAAATGAAATTAATTTTATATTGTGGAAAACAATGTTTTTGCCTGTGAAACAATTCATACTTCAGATGAGCTGAAATATAATATTTTATTTGTTGAGTGGGTGGGGAGGGTTTAACTAATGCTTTAAAAAGAACTAAAATAGTTTGAAGCTATTTTAAAGAATCTTATTTCATTGTAGAAAGAGCTCTCAGGGCTCTTATTGAAGATTTGGCTGTTAGTAATGATTTCTTACCCTTACCTACAAATTCTATGATTCATTTCTGTTATAACATTCTCTGTTTTATGAAAAGGTTTTTTTCTTTCTTTTTTAAATCTAATCTTACCTGTGATTAGTCCTGCCCTACTTTTCTATGTCACCTTCAAAAAAGCGATAAAGCCCGAGTTTCCTCCAAAAATAGATATTATTTGAGTCTCCTTGTTCTATAGCTGTAGTGTCATTAGGGACTCATGTGGCACTGCAGATACTAAGAAGAAATATGTCATTCGGTTCTGAGGTCAGCTTAGTCTTGGGAGGAAAGAGCAATCTGGTGGTGAAACACCCTACAAAATAATATCTCTGATTCAACTCACAGAAAGCTCCCTAGAATTAAAAGACACCACCAACATTTTTTCTCCCTACTAACCAGGACTGTATCTATCTGACCTAGATTATCAGACCATAAAAAGAGGATATGAGTCTCTTGCAAAGTAATATCATAAAGTCTTAAGGCTAAAATGAAGTGTAATAGCTTTTCTTTGCAACTTTTCTCCTAATTCTTAAATTTGTCTTCAACATCATCTCCAGGTGGTTATATAATTTTTTTCCTTACATACATTTCTTAACAAGAAACCCACTACTCAGGAGACTGTGAACTCTTTGAAGGTTGTGGGTGCTGTTATTTTATGTTTTCCACTATTGCATCCTGAATCTGAATAATTCCCAGTCCATATTAAATGTTCACTCAAAGTGTTGTGAATAAATGGATGATTGCTCTGAAGTATTCTTATCATAAAATTTAGCAACTGTTGCACAGAAAGCAGATGATGTATCTTCTTTCTGCTCTTCTGTCTTCATCCTCTCTCTCCATCCTTTCATCCTATGTTAGTCATAGAGATCACTCATGCTGGACCTAAGAGCCTAACATTTAGCTCCTTGTTTACTGATAGTAACTTTACCCATTCTTTCCACTAACCCCTATGAGAAGTTCTAAGGGAATATAAGTTAAGGGTCATTAGTCAGGTGACCATTTGACTTAAGTTCTGTGCCTCAGTTGTTTTTTCATCTATAAGATGAGTATAATTTATACATACCCAAGATGATTACGTGGAGACCCAATACTATATACAAACTAAGAATTTCAGAACACTGTCTGCCATGTATAAAGCACTCAATAAATATTAAAAATTTGATACTATGTGAAACAACCTGTTCTAGATTTATTCATTTTTGACTATTCTGTTTATCCCTTGCTATACAACAAACTACTTCATCCTTGTCTCTTCCTTCTCTGTACATTTTCTGACTGAGCTCAGCTGTGAGGTTCTCACTTGAGTTTTGCATGTGTTTGTTGTGAGACACTAGGGGGGCATGGTGGCATCTGAACACTTGCCTAGGTTGGATGTCTAAGAATGCACACGTCCATGGCTGGCAGTTGACACCAGAACTATCACCAGGTCTACAATTAACTTCTCCATGTGACTTGAGTTTTGCACAATATAAATTGGGTTTTGAGAGAGAGAGAGAGAGAGAGAATTATAGAAGACCTGGCTGGAAGTTGCAAGACTTACTCTAGAAATTACATAGCATACTTTCTGCCATATCCTATGGATCCAAGCAGTCATAGGGTCTCCCCACAATTGATGGGCTATTTTAAAAAGTCTCCAACTCTTGAGTGCAGGAATGGCAAGACTACATTGCAGAATAGTAAGTGATACAGGAGAAATTCTGATTGCTATCATTGGAAAATATTATCAGTCACATTCATATATGAAATTAAATTCATTTCTACATTATTTATTTTATGAAATACTTAGGACCATATATAAAAATTTAAACCTCAAAACCTATTTATTGGGTATGTTTTCAAAAGGTTAAAGACTGTTAGTGTGGCTTAGTGTTTTCCTGGGTAAATATTTATAAATGTTTGAATTTTCTGTAGAAAGAGTTATCTTTCTGTAGAAAGATCTTTTGATTTTGGTCTTCATCTTAGGGATTGACTATAGTGGTTTATATAGCCCAAAAGTGGTTAAAAGAAATATATCAATCATGGTTGTTTCCATTAGACTGGGTTGAATAGACTAACTGGCCATTCATTTCACTCTTTCATCTTCAAATCACCCAGAACACAGAAATTTGACATAAAATCAAAATTTTTCTATGCATCATTTGTGTAATCATATCCATATCTCTAGCCTATCATAGTTCCAAGAAAATGATAAGTAATATTTTTACTTGTCTATTCCTTGTGCAGCAAGCTGTGTAACCTATGCATATTGTTTCTGTCTCCCCATGAAAGTATTGCAGCTCAAAGAGGAGAAAGATTTTCCAACAAGTGAGTGGAGTGAGTACTTGAGTTACAGGTATCCATTTCTTGTAAGTTCCAACGTTCATTCGCTTCTCACATTTAGGATTCTTTTCATTATTGTATTAAAAATTGGTAGTAGGGCTGGAGCTGTGGCTCTGTGGTTAAGGCACTTACCTGGCATGCAAAAATATGTGGGTTAGAACCATAGCACCACGTACATAACAAAGCGTCAGAGCAATGAAGGCCACATAAAAAGTAAAATTGATTCTTTCTCTCTCTCTCTCCCTCCCTATCCTATCTCTCCCTCTCTCTCCCTCTCTCTCTCTCTCACTGGAGGAGAAGAAGAAGACAGTATTTGTTTGACAAATATCTGCTTGCTTATTTGTCTGAAAAAATAAAACCCAGAAGGAATCAATTACTGTTATTGGTTCAGTAGCTCTCTCTTCTTAAGAGAGAAAGGGAAAGTGAGAGAGAAAATCAACTTTATTTAGTTTTCCATGTGGCTTTCGTTGCTCCCAACACTTTGTTTGGCAAGTGTGCTGGGCATCAAACTTGCGTGCTTGAACATGCCAGGCAGGCACCATAACTGCTGAGCCAGTGCTCCAGCCACAAGTATTGTCTTCTTGTTCTAAGCTGCTAGGAGTTGGTTGTTGCTATTGATATTACATTTTGGCCAAAGTAGCTTTTTTTCCTCCTTCCTCCCTCCCTCCTGCCTTTTATTCTTCTTTCCATCTTTACCTTTTCTTTTATTTACCAGGTGATGAGTATCATAAAATATGAATGATATTAAAGACAAAAGATGCCATTTCAGAATCTGATGAAAATTGTTAAGAGATTTTTACTTATGACTTTTTATTTTTGGCAAGAGAAATTTACAAAACCAAATCAATGAGAATGATTAAAGCACTGAACCTGGAAATGCTCCAAATCTCTAAGTAATAGGAAGACTATATTTCTATCTTATTAACTCAATTCAAATGAGAGATAAATGTTTACTTTGGAAATCAAAATTGGTCATATGTTAACCATGATGTGGAGAAGATGTTTGGAAGTATTTTTGAAGTTGTGATAATGTATATAGAGAACTAAGTGATATACTAGATCATGTTGCAGTATGTAGAGTTGTAATTTCTGTATAAGAATCACATGTAAATAAAACTTAAGAAAAGAATCTAGTCACATCTCCTGCCATTGTTCTCTTTCTCTCTTCAATATTTTAACTTAAAATGTATAGAATTTCTTGTTGGGCACTTGCATACACTGATTCCTCTGCCTAGAACACATTTGCTCTCTTCATTGGCTAGTTTCCATTCATACTGCAAATCTCAGGTAAGCCTTTCCTTACTCTAAGAAGATTTTCCTGTACACCAGGTTAGTTTGGTTTTCATATACTTCCATAGGACATTGTCTTTCCTTAATCATATGTTGCAATTGTTTGTTTACATGTCATCTCCTTGCTAAACTCTTATGTTTCATGACAGAGATAATAACTTTCTTTTTTATCCTCAGAACCTTGCCTGGTACACTGTGGGTACTTAAGGGTTGCTGAATAATTGATAGAATTTAACTACCATTTTATATTTGTTACATTTCTTTTAAACCAAAATAAAGTTTGAAATCAGTTGAAAGAAGCAAGCTTACATTACTAAAGTCTCTCATAAGATCTTATTTTTGTCATCTTGACAAAAAGAAATAATCCTTTCTTTTGAAGTTTTTCATTTTTTATATTCAATACAGACTCCTGTCTAATTTTGTAATTTCTCCTTTGACATTCTTGATATGCCAGAGAGCCATCAGTCTTCTCATTTGCCAATCTTTGCTGGCCAAGTATGAATGTTCAAAGCCAGACTAATTTCCTCAAAACATATACTACATTTTCCTAACTAAAAGATCAAAGAAAAACACTGTTTGACATGATTTATTTTTGACAAATATGTGCAGCCTACTTTAATATGTGAAAACATTTTTCATTAGGTTCCTGAGGGGAATAATTGTGTCTCACTGGATATATGTCCTCATTTTAACAGAGCATTACTATTTTCAATTTTGTTTTGTCTTGTATGGTCATCTAGTACCTCAAAAAATACACATTCTTAAGTATAAATGTTTCTGAGATGGAATTTACAGTATATAATGTAGGTAGTCTTAAATTCTTAAACACCTCAAAGGTGTTTAAACCTAAGTTTAAAGCCCTTGAATTTTTCTTTGTGAGATTTTTATGATTTGCATCATACTAACTAAAAGCTAAATTGACACTCTAAATGCAATTCTCCCTTGTTCACTTTCTATATTAGCTACTTTACCTATATTTTCCTTTCTTGACCTTTTATTTTACAAATCATTTATTTATTTTATTTTGTGCAATGGCATCTCCAACATTATTCTCTTATTAATTTTTATGACTAAGTATGACAATTTGACTTTAAAAAAGTATTTGGTTCTTTCATAATAATTTGAAATTGAAATCCTTTAGCCTGGTTGTCTTTTTTTCTTCATATTTTCAGGAAATAATTATGATACATAATTCCTGCTCTTCCAGCACCCCTTTGTTAACAAAAATCATCAGACACTATAATGTTGCTTGAGCAGCCTGGACAAATTTTTTTCCTTCCTATTCCTTTCCATTAACTTGCCACATATTTAGTAATTTCTCTTTTCCCTGTTGCTACTGTCCCATTGGACTTTCATCAGTTTCTATCTATCTTAGTGAGAAAGCCTGCAAACCATTCCTTCCCATTTCATCATGCTCTTCCAAAGTAATCTTTTCAAATATCCTTTTGGAAATCGCACCAATATTGGTTTGTGCATAAAAACTAATGGTGTCTCTTAGGAAAAGTCAAAGATTCTCAATGTGGTTAGGTTTCTGCCACTGGAATTTTTTCGTGACTTAAAACAAATCCTTTTCTCTTGCCTTTCTGATCTTCTGATCTTTTGCATATAATGACTCCTTTGGCTAGAAAATCTGCTTCCTTAACCCCACTTCCCACACTCTATGTCTTCCCAAGGCTATTTTTTCCCTCCAGGTCTCAGCTTCAAAACATGCTTTGAAGCCAGCCTGAATGGTCTTCTACCAAGTGGGAGGTCTGATTCTCAGCTCATGTTTCCCACTTCCTCTTCTAGCTGTTCTCTAAATTACATTTTGTTTTAAAATTTAGTATTATTTTAATTGAAAATAATTTGAAACATTTATGGGGTTAAAAATACTGTTTTGGTACACATACTCAAAATAAAACAGTGGAGTGATTAAATCAAGCCAATCAGCATATCATAATCTTACTTCTCTGTAATTTTTATTTTTGTGGACAGACATTTGAAATTTACTTTCTTAGTTATATTGAAGTATACATTATTATTGATTATAGTTGTCCTGCCTGTTCAATAGATTTCACAATTATTCCTAATGTCTAACTAAACTATGCTTTTAATTAACAATTCACCTCTCTACTTTCCCTTACTCCCAGCCTCAGGTAATCGTGTCTATTCTCTACTTTTATAACTTTGGCTTTTCAAGATTGCACATATAACTAAGATCATGCAGTGTTTGTCTTTCTGTGCTTGCTTATTTCATATAACATCATGACATCCAGGATCACCTACAATGTTGCAAATGACAAGATTTCCTTCTTTTTTAAAGATTGAGTAGTACTCCAATGTGTATATGTAGCACATTTACTTCATCCATTCAGCTACTGATGGATAATTAGGTTGATCCCATATCTTGGCAATCATGAATAATACTATAATGAACACAGGAGAGCAAATACCCCTTCAACACATTGATTTCAATTCCTTTGGTATATACCCAGAAGTAGCATTGTTGGTTTACATGGCAATTCTATTTTTATTTTTAGAAACCTCTATTAGTTTTCCATAGTATAGCCACTATGGAAAACTTGGACTGGGTCCAAGGATTCCTGTTTCTTTGCATCTTCACCAATACCTATTTTACTCCATGTTTTTGACAGACATTCTAATAAGTGTCAGATGATATTTGTGGAATCAAGAAAGAACCTAAAGAGACAAAGTAACTTGGAGCAAAGAACTCAAAAACGAACAAAAACTAAAGCTGGAGACATCACATTCCAGTTTTCAAAATACAAAGCTATTTTAATCAAAATAATGTGATACAGGATAAAAACAGAAACACTGATAAAAACAGGACAGAAAACTAGAAGTAAACCCATTGAGTCCTGGTTGATTGGTTTTTAACAAAGGTGCCAAGAATACACAAGGGGGAAAGGACAACCCCTTCAATGATTCCTGCAGGAAAACTGTAGACCCACATACAAAAGAATAGAGATGGATCCTGTCTAACACCATACACAGACCAACTGGAGACAAATCAAAGACTTGCAGAGAACTGAAAGAAAATGTACAACTACCCCCAAAAAACTTGAGAGAACAGCCTCATGATACTTGTCTAGGCAATGGCTTTTATGAATTGGACAAAAAGCATGATCAACAAAATTAATAGCAAACAAATGGTTCTGCCTCAAACTAAAAAACTTCTTCACGGCAAACAAACAACAGATGAAGAGAAAGCCCAAGGAGAAAATATTTCCGAATTATACATCTGATAACGAATTGATATACAAAATATATAAGGCATATAACCAACAATAAGAGAAAGAACATCCAAATAATTAATTTAATAAATTATCAGACACATGAACAAATATAGCTCAAAAGAAAACATAAAAGCGAGCGAAAGATTTATTAGAATATGCTAAATATCACAAATCATTAGGGATATGCAGGTTAAAACCTCAGCAGGTGTCACCTTCTCTGGGTTTTTTTGCTTGCTGAATTCTGAGGTCTCTTAGTTGTCCCATTCATGAGATGCAAAATTTTGAGAGCATGGACTATGTATCTGTTTTCCCTACCTTTTTTAACCTGCCTGGGAGTATCTAAATCATTATTTAGAAAACAAATTAATTCCTAAATGTTATTATCTATACAGTTTTTGATGCATTCCTATTATACAGTTGCCAATATGTTTCAGAGAGAAATAATTCCTTCGGGGAGGTAAAATGCTGCCATTTTTTTTCTATCAATGTTATGAACTTTGTAAAATTACAAATTTGAAGTCTATATTTTTATCATTCTCATACCTCTTTTGTATTTCAAACTCCATAATCTTATGATCACTATCTTTTAAATTGTCTTTCTTGAAAAAAGAAATGAGTCACTGCTTGATTTTTATGTGCACTGACAGTGACCTCAAATGTTACTATATTATTCATAGCTCATAGTGCTTCAGATTTATTTAATTGGAAAAAATCTAATTGTGTGGTTTCTAATTCTGCTAATGTAATTCTGTTGGGCCAAGGGGAAGGTACAGAGAAGTTTAAAGATTAGTTGCTATTTCTATTAATTAAGAATTGGTTCAATTCTCCTTAGTAAAGATGCCATGATATCCCTTTAATTATACTAAGATTCCTCTTTTATTGAGTGAAAATAATGTAAAAAGCTCTGTGGCATGTTATTTTACCAATAAAGTCTTGCACAGAAAGGTTTGGAACATTAGTAAATTGCATTTTGTCAGTACATGAAATCACTGACTCTCTAATAGGGAATATTTTATATGATGGAAAGTAAGATTAAACAATTGACTTTTCAAATTCCAATTTCTCTTGATTTGAAAGTACCAATGAGTGACCAGATAAGTAAGTTAAATCATGTGGTATTGAGGATATTATTTTTTGGCCAGTTTTTTAGAGTTGTATTTTACTAGTAAAATTTTACAGCTCATAGGAAGATGAAAAATAGGATTCTTGTATATTCCTTGTAACTGATAATTGTAAGCTTGCACTAGGCTAAAGAAAGTTCTCTTACAGAGGCATCTTTTCTTTCCAACTTCAAATCCTTCAGGAAGATGAAATTGAATTTAGTATTCCTGAATTCAGTAATCAATAGCTACTAACAAATGAATGAAAGAATATGAAAGCATTGCGTTCAAATATCCACTCATGAACTGGTTTCTTAGTTTTCTTTGGCACACTCTCTCACTGTGTCCTCAAATTCTTTGCCTTTGCCCACTCGTCGTGAACTATCTGCAGTAGTCTTTCACAGCTATCCATTCACCAACCTGTTTACTTACTTATCATATCTACGTAGTAGATACCTAGCTGGATATGCAAAGCTTCCAATTTCCAATCTGTGATTAGCATATTTCTACTCCCCCAGGTAGGTCCTAGCTAGCCATGTTTCCGCTGTGTGGTGGTGCTCACCCACTGTATGAGTTTTTCATCACTACGACAGATACCTGAGATAACCGACTTACAAAGAGAAAAGCATATTTAGGTTTAGTTTTGGAGAGTTCAGTCCATGATTCACTGGCCCCACTGCTTTTGGGCCTGTGGTAAGGCAACAGATCTTGTCAGGGGTGGGATTGTGGCAGAGCAAACCTGCTTATCTTGTTCCTGGAACATAAAACAGAAGATATGAAGGGCTGGAGTTCTACTGTCTCCTTCAGTTTAATGTCTATCCACTAGGCCTGCTTTTAAAGTTTCCACCACCTCCTAAGAGTACCACTCTGTGGTAAAAGCTGTTAATACATGGGCCCTTGGTGGTCATTTAAGAGTCAAACTATAATGCCTACCTTCACAGTCATGCCATGCTGGCTGTGTTGGACTTCAGTCTATCTAATACTATATTTAGTACAATCTGTAGGTCAGTTCTTCAGGTGCCCTAAGACTGACCCAGTTCCTACATCCTATGTTCCTCTGTGTGGTTATTAGAATAACTATAGAATGAGTTGGGAATGCTGTACCCTGAGATAAAGAAGAGCTGCCTGGAACAAACAAGGCCCCTGATGTATATAAGTTGGAGATGGCCCCATTTCAGGGTTCCTCACCTGTGATGCAAATGGGACACATGGTTAAGACTCCATTCAGAGATGCAAGGTGGCTGAATAGAGGCACCCAGAACTAATCTGCTCCTACACAAAGAAGATCCAAAGCAACAGGGAAATAGATACTTGTAAGATCCACAGAGCTGGGACAGCAGCATAGTAAGAGAAATGAAATATTCCACTACCTGCTGGCCAAACTGCACATATGGAGGATAAAGAAAATTCCCTCTAAAGGGGTAAAAGTAAAAGATAAAGTCTCAACAAACTTTATTGGAAAGGATACTGATAATCTTAGCTACCAGAAAATTTTCCAACCCACACAGGCTTGCAAAATAACTAGATAAGAAACCTGAAATCTGCACAGTAGCTTGACTTTGGAAAAGGACTTTGTATCATCTCCCAAGAAATCCCCAGGGTATTGTAAGGGGAGCCATTTTGAGAAGGGACTTATTGTCTGCATTTGGGCTGCTGTAGGGGTCAGAAACTCCTGTATGACCCTGTGTCTTAGAACCCAAAGACATTTCACTGCATAGGCTCATTGGGTAGCTGCCTACTGGGCAAATATGTCTCCATATAATGACTCTGACACAAGCTTGGGAGAGAGGTGCACTGTAGGAAATAGGTGTTTTGATATAGAGGGAAAAGGAGGGTGCCAACCTCAAGACCTGGAGTTTGTGGGAGCCTGCCCTGTATGATTGGCAGTGTGGTCAGTGGCACGTGGTTTCGCTTCAGTGCCAGGACAGAAGGCAGGCACTCACGGATCCCATCACTCCTTCCCCCAGTGCTGCAAATGATTGTCTGTCATGAACAAGGTAGGGAAAGGACTCTGTGGTTCCACATACACCCCATCCAAAGGGTTGGTCTTGAGCAGTGCAATGGCTCCAGCTTTTGCCACACCAACTGTCACCCCACTGCTGCATCAAAAAGCCTAAGAAGGTCCAGAGAGAAATGGCGCCTGGTGCCAGCCATATTCTACCCTCATACACTCCAGTGAACACTTCAGTTGGAGGAATTTTGCCTGGCTCCATTCATAACTTGCCTCTGCTCCATCCCTGGTGGGCACTACAGCTGCAACAATGGGGAAGAGAACAGCCTCAGCCATTATCTTGTCCTTGGGTGTGCATAACTAGGGGTCTGAATTCTTGCTCCTGGGTGGCCATGCTCACAGTGGCAGCAGAGGTCACAATAACTACTGCTGCCTGTGCACCCAGGAAGGCCCCACTGCTGGCCACTCCTGCACTTTGGCTCCTCACTGATGACCAGACTGGATTTGAGTGTCACAGACCAAGGGCCATGGTTACTGGCCTTGCCTCTTCCTATGAATTACCCAGGCCCAGAACATTGTCCAGTCAGAGGACAAGGGCATTAATCCATTCACCACTATTTGTGCACCCAGTGCCCTAGAACAAAAGCAAAATAAACAGCACTTGATGAAACCCGTAATATATAAGGGCTACCACTTTTCATTGCAGGGGTAACTACACAGTGTTCACCCCACTTTGACATCTACATCACATTGCCTAAGCAGCTAAATTATCCGCACTCTTGCTTGATCTGTAGAAACTGTGTCTTTCCAACTCCAATACAGTATGCATTGTGCCAACATTCTTAATCACAGCCAGAGAGGGCACAGAGAGATTATAAAAGTATGTCCAGAAGAAACTAAATTCAATGCTGCATAACAAATGATTCCCCATCTTCAGGATAAAATCACTTTAAGGCCATTTCCTAAAAGTGGTAGAAGTATTCATTCCACCAGATGTGCAAATCACAGTGTTATGGTTTGGATACTAGGCATCCCCCAAAAGCTCATGTGTGAAACTGCAAAAAGGCTCATTGGTGCAATGACTGGGTTATGCGATCTTTAACCCAATTTGTGAATTAATTCCCTGATTCACTGAATGGTAACCAAAGGCAGGTAGGGTGTGGCTGGAGGAGGTGGGCCATTGGGAGCATGTCTTTGGGGGGTATATTTTGTGTCAAGTGAGTGGAGTCTCTCTGCTTCTTGATCATCAATGAGCTGCTTCTCTTTGTCACATTCTTCCACCATGATGCTCAGCCTCCCCTTGAGCTCTGAGGAATGTATCTGGCCTTCTATGGACTGAGACCTCTGAAACTGTGAGCCCCCAATTAAACCTTTTCCTCTTCTGAAATTGTTCTTTTCAGAACTTTTGGTCACAGCAATGACAAAATTGACTAAAAGGCATAGCAATATAAGAATAAAAGAAAAATGATAAAGAAGCTTATTTCACACCTCCAAAAGATAATAAATTTCTAGTAATGGAGTACCAAGATAACAAAATGGATAAAATATCTTACAAAATGTTCAAAGGAACAATTCTTTTTCCAACAATGAGGATTGAACCCAGGGAGTCTTTACCATTGAGTTGCATAACCAGTCCTTAAAATTTCTTTCTTTCAGTTTTCAGACAGGGTCTTGATAAGTTGCTGGACGGCCCTGACGTGGGATCTTCTTGCCTCAAGCACCCGAGTAGCTGAGATTACAAGTGTGCAACACCATGATTGACCAAAAGAAAGACTTTTCAAAAACTAAGTGAGACACAAGATAATACAGATAAACAGTTAAATGATTATAGGAAGACAAAGTCAGATATGAATGAGAAATTCACCAGAAAGATTTTGAAAAAGAACTGAACAGAAATCTTAGAAACGAGTAATACAGTATAGTCAAATAAAAAATTCATTTGAAAGCCTCAACAATAGACTAGATCAAGCAAAAGGAAAAAATCAGAAATTGAAGAAAGACAGGTCTTTTGAAATATAACATTTAGCCAGAAAGAGAAAGAGGAAAAAAAGAGAAGGAATAAAGACAGCATTGAAGATCTTTGGGACAACATTAAATGATGAATCATTCACATCACTGAAATATGCAAGGGAGAGGAAATAAAGGACATCAGAACCCCAAATTAATGAAATAATAGCAGGACTTTCCCTTATCTTGGAAAAGACCTGGACATCCATATTCAGGTTGCATATAGAACTCTGAATAGACGTGACCAGAAAGGATCTTCACTGTGACATGTTGTAGTCAAACTGAAAGTTATAGTGCAAAGGATTTTTAAAATCTGCAAGTAAAAAGCACCAATTCATATTAAAGGGCAGTCCTATTAGGCTAATAGCAGATTGCTCAGCAGAAACCCTACAGAATATTTCAACCATCTGCTGCAGAATACATATTCTTCTCATCAGCACATGGAACCTTCTCCAGAACAGACCATATATTAGTCTACAATATAAGTCTTAATAAAATAAAGAATTGAAATCATATCCTATATCTATTTGTGACCACAATGGAATAGATATCAGTAACAAGAGAAATTTTAGAAATTATAGAAATACATGAAGACTTAACAACTTTTGAAAGAACAGTATATCATTGAGGAAGTCAGACGGGAAATTTAAAACTTTCTTGAAACAGATAAGTGGAAACACAACGCACCAAAACCCATGGGATGTAGCAAAAGGAATATTAAGGGTACTGAGAGGGAAGTTTACAGCAGTTAATGCTTGTGTCAAAGAAACAGACTTAAGCAAAACAATCTGTGATGCATTTCAAGAACTTAGAAAAGCAAAAAGAAATCAAATCCAATATTGACAGAAGACGGGAAACAACAAAGATCTAACTGCAATACACATCATTATTCTATTTCTAAATGAAATAGAGTAAAAAATGCAAAAGATCAGTGAAATACGTTGTTCTTTGAAAAGATAAGCAATTTGATAAATCTTCGAATATGCTAATGAAAAGACAGAGAAGACAGAAATAAAATTAGAGGTGAAAAAGAAGACATTACTACTGATACCACAGAAATCTGAAGGGTCATCAGGGTTACTCTGAAAAGCTATATGCTACAAGATTGGAAAATCTAGAAGAAATGGGCAAATTTCTGGACAAATATGACCTACCAGAACTGAACCAAGAAGATATAAAGATCTGAAAATAACAATAGTAAGTAATGAGATTGAATCTGTGGTAAAATGTCTCGCAGCAAAGGCAAGCCTTCCTTCCTGGCATCTTTGTTTTCTGGATGGCTTCATTGCAGAATTTTACTAAGCTTTTAGAGAAGAATAAACACCAAAGTGTCTTAAACCATTCCGTAGAACTATTTTTAAAAAAAATTTTTAATTGAATCTTTTTAGATATACATGACATTAGCATATACAATGACACAATTATAAAAACATGGACTATGACTTGTTCTAATTTGGTCCTCAGTTTTCCTTTTCTTCTCCCTTCCTCCTACCCCCTGTTCTTTTTAGATACATATGACAATAGGAAAAACCTTGATATTTTTATAAAAAACATAGAGTATAACTTATATTAATTCAGTCCTCAGTATTTCCCCTTCCCCACCCTATTCTCTTCCCTCTACTCTACTGATTATTCTATTATGTATTAATATTTTTTTATTTAGTGAAAATGATTTTATGTTATTTGCTGGCAAATGGATGGAAATGGAAGTTTTCATACTAAGTGAAATAAACCAGTCTCAAGAAACCAAAGGCCGAATGTTCTCTCCAATGTGGAAGCTAACCCCAAATAAGGAAAAGATCAAAGAAATAGAATAGACAAAAGGGAAGGAAATGGAGGAAGGAGGAATGAGATAGGGAAAGTTCATGGAATGAATAGCAATTAACTTTCCTATGTTCCATAGAATTAAAATGAAGGAAACCTTTACAGACTCATTCTATGAGCCAACATAACCCTTTAATCAAAATCTGGCAAGGACACAATCTAGCAGCAAAAAACCCTATATGCCAATGGCCTTGGCTAATATAGATGCAAAAAATGTCACAAAATACAAGCAAACAAAATTCAACAGTATATCCAAAAGATCGCATATCATGATCAAGTGAGTTTCATTCCATGGAAGCAAGGATGGTTTAACACACACTAATCAATAAAGCTAATACCTCACATAAATAGAATAAAGGATAAGAATCATATGATTTTTTCAATTGATACAGAAAAGTATTTAATGAATTCTTTTGTTTTTATCATCTCTTTATCATAAAAGTCCTGAGAAAATTAGATAAAGAAGGATTAAACCTAAACATAACAAAGGCTACATATAACAAACCTACAAACCAACATCATACCTAATGGGAAAAGTCTGAAAACACTTTCTGTAAGATTAGGAGCAAGATACTCTTATTTAATATAACAATGGATATTTTACCCAGATAAACTGGCAAAGAGCAACAAAAGACATATAATAGGAAAAAGGGATTTTAAATCAAGCTTTTTTTTTATTCTTTAAAGATTGTCTTACAATTAGGAGGGAATCATTATCAAACAATCAAGAACAAATGTATAATGACAGAGCAAGTGGCTGATGCCGTCCCATAATTTCTCTCCTTGGGTTCCCCATGATTCCATGTTTCCCCCTATTTAACCTCATGTGTTAATTGGACTTCTCGTGGACATCAAAGGTTCCCCACTGAGTTGATTCCCCCATACTCCCTCTGGTCTCCTTGATATTCTTCCTATTCTCTCCCTCCACCCCTTTCCCCACATCCCCCAGCACCAGGCAAGTTACCCCCTGTTCGTGTCAAAATTCATACATGTTGAGGTTATTATTAGCTTAGCCATCTATCATGCTGTTTCCGATTGTATTCTAGCTTCCACAAATGAGAGAAAACATTTGGCCCTTGAGTCTCTGAGTTTGGGATATTTCACTTAGCATAATTTTTTCCATCTCCATCCATTTGGCTGCAAAAGCCATTATATCGTTTTCTCTAATAGCCGAGTAGAATTCCATTCTATATATGTACCAAAGTTTTTGAATTCAATCCCACTCCTGGGTATTTTCCAAAAAGAGCTAGAATTTGCATATTATAGAGATACAGGTTCATCAATGTTTATAGCAGCTCAATATACTATAGCTAAACTAAATTATTCTTGTTTGCAGATGATACAATTCTGTACAATGAAAACCCACAGACTCCACCAAAAGACTACTAGAATTAATAGCCAAGTTCAGTAAAGTATCAAGAAACAAGATCAACATATAAAAATCATTAGTTTTTCTGTATACAAATAGGAAATTTGCTGAGATTAAGCAAATTAAACCATATGATCATCTCAATGGATGCAGAAAAGGCCTTTGATAAAATTCAGCACCCTTTTGTGCTCAAAACTCTAGAGAAGATAGGGATAAAAGGAACTTTTCTGAACTGTGCAAAGGCCAAATATGCTAAACCCTCTGCTAGTATAATACTAAATGGAGAAAAGCTGAAAGCATTTTCACTAAACTTGGGAACAAGACAAGGCTGTCCACTCTCTCCACTTTTTTTCAGTGTCGTTCTTGTGACCCTAGCAGAGGCAATAAGGCAAAAGAAATAAATCAAAGCGATGTTAATAGGAAGAGAAGAAGTCAAACTCTCCCTTTTTGCCAATGATATGATCCTGTATCTGGAAGATCCAAAAAACTCCAGCAGTAAACTACTTGAACTTATAAACAGATTTAGTAAAGTGGCCGGCTACAAGATCAACACCCATAAATCAAATTAAATACTTAGGAGTAAACTAATCTAAGGATATGACAGATCTCTAAAATAAAAATCACAAAACACCAAGGGAAGAAATTGAAGAAAACATTAAATGGTGGAAAGGTATCCCATTTCTATGGATTGGAAAAATTAGTATTGTTAAACTGTACTTCTCAAAGCTTTCTCCATCCAATTCAATAGTTATCTAAGTGTCAATGACATTTTCACAGAACTAAAAAAAAATACTAAAATTCTTTTTTTTTCCTAAGAGAGAAAGACAGAGAGAGACAGAGAGAATTAATTTTTATTGCGTTTTTCACATAGCTTTCATTGCTCTGACACTTAGTTGTGTATGTGGGTGCTGGGGTTTGAACTTGTGTACTTGCACATGCCAGGTAAGTGTGTAACTGCTGAGCTACCACTCCAGCCCTTTAAAATTCCAACAGAGGGTGCTGTGAATGCTAGATATCTAAATGTAAAAATAAAATAAAATAAAATAAACCTGACCCCTACTGCATACCCTGTGCAAAAATCAACTCAAAATGGACCAAACTCTTCAGTGAAGTACCTGAAACTGAAACTATCTGAGGAAATCACAGGGAAAATGTTTCAAGATATTGGCACAAGCAATCATTTTATAGACAGAACCCCAAAATTACACGAGCCAAAAGAAAAAATCAAAAAATGGGGATTACATCAAACTAAAAATCTTCTGTACAGCAAAGCAAACAATCAAGCAAGTGAAGCGACAACCTACAGAATGGGAAAGAATATTTGCCAGCTATTTGTTTGACAGAGGGGTAATATTCAGAATATACAGAGAACTTAAGAACCATCACAACAATAAATAAGCAATCTAAAGAGTTGGAAAATGATTTGAATAGGTCTCAAAAAATTAGAAATGATCAATAATAAAATAAAAAATGCTAAACATTTTAGCCATCAGAGAACTGAAAACCAAAACTACATTGAGATGCCATCTCTTCCCAGCTAGAAAGACTATTATAAAAATAATAATAACAAACGCTGGTGAGGTTTTTGAAAAAAATAGCACTCTCATATGATTGGAGGAAGTGCAGATTAGTACAGCCACTATAGAAAACAGTATGAAGGTTTCTGAAAAAACTAAGTATAAAACTACCATGTGATCCTACTCCTGGGTATGTATCCATAGGAAATGAAGTCAACATACAAAAGAGATATCTGTATGGCACTACTCACAATAGCTAAAATATGGAATCTAACCAGGTTCCTGCTAACAGGTGAAAGGATAAAGAACATGTAATACAAATATCCAATTGAGTATTATTCAACCATAATAAATCACATCCTTCCATTCATAAAAAAGGATGGAACTGGAAGATATCATATTAGGCAAAATGAGTCATACACAGAAAGGCAAGTATGACATGTTCACTATAATATGTGAAAACTAAACAAGTTGACCTGAAAGTCAAATAGTGATGACTAGAGAGTGGAAAGGGTCCCTGGGGCAGGTGCACGAGGATTGAATGGTGGATGTGTATGGTCAATGCAAACTCGGTATATGTATGGAAATAATTTGGTCAGCTTTATTCGCAAAATCTTGAACTGTTATTTGTAGTTATTCTATCCTTCATAAAATGGAATCTGAAGAAATGGAATTAGAGTTCTAGGTCATATGGGTTCCACACACTTGGGGCTTCCTTCTTTCTATTAATAGATAATTACCAGGCTTGCCACAGGACCTCTTGCAAAATGGATGATCTTGAAATTCTCATCTATGTTCTAATTTTTTCTTTCTTACTTTTCTTTTCTTTCTTTTTTTTTAGAGAGAGAGAGAGAAATAATCAACTTGAGAAATTATCTTATCTGGCCTTTGTTTCTCCAACCCTTAGTTGTGTATGTGGTGTTAGGGTTTGAACCCGAGTCCTGGCACACACCAGGCAAGTGCTCTAATCCCTGAGCCACTGCTCCAGCCTCTCATTTGTGCATCTTAAAAATACCCTTTAATAGCTGCAAAATATATACCTTATGATGCACAATTCCATATTCATAATTATTTGGAAATGTCTTAAGTTTCCCTTTTAGAAGAAATTACCCAGAACAATCTATCATTTTATCATTGTTTCCAGTTTGTGGTAAATAAAAAAATCTAAACATCATCTGATAATCAGAGAACTGGTAATACTTTTTAACAAGGATATATAACTTTGATTGTTTAATCAAAATAGTGTTAAAATGGCTACAATGTTTTTAATTTTATTTGATAGTTTTATTAGAGTATTACAGTTGTACATAGCAGTTGCATTTATTTAGATAAAATCATGCATGCATTGGATTTAATTTCAGTTCTCATTACCTCCACTTTTCCCTCCCTTCCTCTTTCCCCCATTTCCTTTCTCTATTCTACTCATCGTTCTTTTGCTCACTTATTTATGTATTTTGATTGGTTCTTTCTACTTACATGTCAAGGTGAAATTCCCTGTGGTATATTTGTATATGCACATAATGTGATTTTGTTAAATTCATTCTACATTTCCTCCCTTTTCTCATTCCTCCTCTTTCCATTTTGATCTCTTCTGCTCCACTGATCTTCCCTATGTCTTTATGATAACTGATCCTCCCCTCCTTCTTTCCTTTATTTTGCTCTAGCTACCACATAATGACTTTCTGAGATGGGCTTATTCCATTTGGAGTGATGTTCTCCATTTCCATCCATTTACCAGTAAATGCCATGCTTTCTTCTTCATGACTGAGAAAACTCCATGTATACATGCACCACATTTCTTAATCTATGACAGGCATCTGGGCTGATCCCATGATTTAGCTATTGTGAATTGTGCTGCTATAAACATTGATGTGGCTGTATTGCTACAGTATACTGATATTAGTTTTCTGGGATTAACACTGAGGCACTGGACAGCTGAGTCATATGGTGGCTCCATCTCTTAATTTTTTTGGGAATCTCCATACTACTTTCCAGAATGGTTGCGCTAATCTGCAGTCCCACCAGAATGTTCAAGCACACCTTTCCCCCCACATCCTATTCAGCATTTATTATTATTTATGTTCTTTATTGTTATGCTATGTTATTTATTATTTATGAAGTGAGATGAAATCTGTGTAGTTTTTAATCTGCATTCCCCTGATTGCTGGAGATGTTGAACATTATTTTTCATATATTAGTTGGTCATTTGTGTCTCTTTTTTTTTTGAGAAATATCTGCTTCTTTTGCCTAATTATTGATTGGGTTAAACATTATTTTTCATATATTAGTTGGTCATTTGTGTCTCTTTTTTTTTTGAGAAATATCTGCTTCTTTTGCCTAATTATTGATTGGGTTACTTATTTATTTTTCTTGTTTAATTTTTTTGAGTCCTTTATATATATTCTAGATATTAATCTCCTCTTGGAGAAGCAGCTGGCAAACATCTCCCATTCTGTAAGCTCTCTCTTCACATTCTTGTTTGTTTTGCAGTCCAGAAGATTTTTAATTCAATGACATCTCACTTGTTGATTTCTTACTCTTTAGGGATCTGGTTAAGGAAGTTGATGCCTACACCAATATGAAGGAATTTTGACCATATGTTTACTTCTAGTAATTTCCAGCTTCCTGGTTTAATTCCTAAATTTTTGATCCACTTTGATTTGACTTTTGTGCAGGGTGAGAGATAGGGATGGATCTGGTTTCATCTTTCCACATATGGATAGCCAGTTTTCCCTGCATAATTTATTAAAGATGCTATCTTTCCTTCAACTTATGCTTTTTGCTCTTCTGTCAAGTATCAGATGGCATTAAACATGTGAGTTTGTCTCTGAGTCTTCTTACCTATTCCAGTGGGTCTTAATGTCTATTTTCATGATAATGCCTGTCTGTTTTTGTTAACTATAGCTCTGTAGTGTAATTTGAGATCAGGCATCCTGATGCCTCCTTTATCACTCTTCTTGCACAGTATTACTTTGGCTATTTTGGATTTCTTATTCTTCCAAATGAATTTAAGGACTGTTCATTTTTAATTCTGTGAAGAATATCATTATTATTTTAATGGGGATTACATTGAATCTGTGTATTGCTTTTGGTAATATTGCCATTTTGATAATATCAATTTTGGACTAAAATGTTTTGATATGAGGGAAGATAATAGAAAGGAAATGAAGTGCTCAAAATCAGAAACTATGTGATACTTCCATCTGTCAAGTAGAACAAATTCTAAATAGAAAGGTGTTGCACATAAAAGCCTCAGTTTGACCAATGGTCGGAACAGATACCTAATGGAGGAGGAAAAGGAATAATCAACAGATGAAAATTTTTCATCAACAGATGAAAAATAGTGCTAGAATTTCCCCATATCTTCAGGAACAGTGCAGGATATTTTTTCCCCCAAACCTTAAAATATTCTGGTGAAGATTTTCACTAAGGCTTGAGTAGGAGTCATTCAGAGGGAGCTGACTAATGCTTTATTGAGTTGTGTGGTAGGTAAGGTAGTTTTAATTTTCGCTAGTTTCTTCATTTGAATTTTTTCAAATATCCCAAACTTATGTTGATTAGTTAATGAATGGATTTTAGAACTTCCAAGGACGAGATAGCTCAAAGAGTCAAATTATCTTATTAAATACAGAGTTGATTACAAGACACAGGCAAATCCTTCTTTAAAGAAATCAAAATCTACCAAAGCTTCCAAAATGTTCTCTCTGACATTGCCAAACTGATCATTCTCCCGTAAGCTCATAAATTCCTTGTTTTTAAAAAATGAGTCATTTAGAAAAGTCAAATATATCCTGCTAAATGTATTTCATAGACCAGGGTTTTCCAGTACAGTTTTGTTCCTATGCTTACAAGAAAATCTAGTTAAGAGTCACGTTCAAAAACATTACCTGGGATTTTCCTTGTTGTTTTATAATTTTTGGAAAAGTTTATGCATTTTGGTTTATCCTTTTTGCGTACTATGTTTTGCTTTCTTTTAGGTTTATCCCAAGATGTGTCAGGGATTCAATGTCTTCAAGTTCTCCTGGCAGTCGGAAACGAGGTGAATGTGTTTCAAAGGTGCTAGCTCATGATAGCCTTTGATGTGTTTGAGATCTGTCATTGTTCATGATTTTCCATATCATCATATAATAAAGGCAAAATTTTGTTATGTAATAGAGATAGCTGTGCAAGAAATGTGGAAAAATGTAGTTTCTACTAAAAGTATTCTTCTAGAAGTTTATAAGGCCATTTTCAAGGAAATAACATCCCAAAGAAATGGGCCTTGGGTGAGGCATCAGGGAATAAAGGAAATAAATTGAGAAAAATGCCAGAAGCTTATTTTCATTGATCAAATTCCTATGGGTTCACATGTGATTTTTAAGTAGAATGTGTCACTGAAATACCCTTTTATATTTATTTTTTAATTGCATCATATTTTGACCTTTTTAACTTACAGCTAGAGTCATATGGAGATAAAGAATTTAGAAAAGTGAAGTCTATGATGTGCTCTTGGCATGATTACCCATTTGTTTTCTGGATAAACGATCACAAGATCTTGAAGAACAGGCTAATAGAGTTGGTACTTTTCTTTCTCATATTGAGCCTCTATTTCTCCAATAGAGCCATCCCCCTAGTATGTAATTCATAAAATATAAAATAGCACAAAATGCATTGTAAAAATAGTAGGCATTGTAAAAATGCCTACTATTTCCCCATATTTAATGATGTTAATTTAATAAAAGATTATCACATAAACACTATGATCGACTGAAGTGGATATGTAAAGCATATAATTGTTAAATTTGTTCAAATAATTTAGTATAGTTATTATCTTTGCCCAATAAACTATAAAAAATTGACTTTTTATTGACATCCACATGAGAAATGTTTAAAATTTTCAGTGGT
>PVKS010005324.1:21220-86006 GCA_004027875.1 Aplodontia rufa | reverse complement strand
ATATTATAAAACTTATTATATATATATTTTAAAAAGTGACTATATCTACCTGTGGAGACTTGCAAAAAAAAATATATATATATATTTTTTTTAAAAGAGGGCTCAGTGGTATTGCACTTGTCTGACATGCATGAGGACCAGAGTTTGACCCCCAGCACCATATACACAACTGTGTTGGAGCAACAAAAACATGAAGAAAAACCAAAAAGTTGATTCTCTCTCTTACTTTCCCTCTAACAAAAAAAAAAAAAAAAAGACAGAGAGAGAGAGAGAGAACTAATGACACTTTCCTATAAGATACCCAAAACACAAGAGAAAGTTACTATTAATCTAGCTGGAAAATGTACTCTTCAAAATACTTGAGAAATAATAATTTTGTCAAAGTTGACAAATAAAGCTTAAAGCTACATTCCAAGGGCAATATTTTAAACACACAGGTACTGTGCTCGCTTTGGCAGCACATACACTAAAATTGGAACGATACAGAGATTAGCATGGCCCCTGCAAAAGGATGACACACAAATTTGTGAACCATTCCATATTTTTTTTAAAAAAGAATAATGCAGATCATATTGTTATTTTATATGCATTTTATGATTGTAAAATCATAATAAAAGTAAATAAAATATTTTTATAAAATATCCTTAGTAAAACTCCTTAATAAAAAATTTTTAAAAAGTAAAAAACAAAAAAACCCCCACAGGTACTAAACAAACATGATTTGCCATTTTTTAACTTTTACTTGTACTGTAGACTTTATTTTTTTTTTTTTTTAAGAGAGAAACAACTTTATTCAGTTTTTCACATGGCCTTAGTTGCTCCAACACTTAGTTGTGTACGTGGTGCTAGGGTTTGAACCCGGGTCCTCATGCTTGCCAGGCAAGTGCCAAAACCGCTGAGCCACCACCACTCCAGCACCTGTACTGTAGACTTTAAATGATAACACTGCTGTAATATCATTTCTGTGAAAACATTCCAATCACTTTAGTTGAAGTTTATTAATTATTTAGGAAAAAAATTTCTTGATTGAAATGTCACAAAAGATTCTGAAGCAGGAAGCAAATACAATTTTTCACTATACTTATAAAAAAGGAAAAAATAAACTAGCACTTATTCAAATGAATAATTCATTTCTTTTTTTAAGAGAGGATTAATTTTGGGGCTGGAACACTGACCCAGTGGTTACTGTGCTTGCCTGCCTTGCGCAAGGATGCGGGCTTGAACCCCAGCATCACAAACACAAGAAAGTTTGGAACAACAAAGGTCACATGAAAAACTAAATAAAATTGACTCCTTCTTTCCCTCCCTTTCACTCTCTCTTATTAAAAAAAAAAAAAGAGAGAATCCTCAGCTCTGAAAAAAAAAAAGAAAGAAAGAGAGAATTAATTTTGTTTTTTCATCTGGTTTTGTTTTTCCTCCACTGAGCTGTGTTTTTGGTGCTGGGGATTGAACCTAGATCCTTGCACATGCCAGGAAAGCGCTCCACCACTGAGTCACCTTTCCAGCCCCTGAAAACCCATTTCTAACTACTACTAAAAGTGTGAATGATATCCAAGCTGGCTGAAGCCCATGAGAAGCCTATGGGCTCCTGTCTAGAGCACATGTCCCAGCGTCCCAACTCCTTACCCACGGCCTCTTTAACTTTCTCGTCCAAGTCTTCTCCTGAACAATGAGAGACAGCTTGGTTTGGACACATACTTGTGTGAGTTTTAAAGCAGTGGTGGAAATACGAATTGTGTACAGGTGAGCCCCATCTTTTTCTACTTGGTCACTCATGAATTGAATCCTGTTAAATGGAAATCAAGACCATCATTTTTTGTTTGTTTGGTACTTAGGGGATTGAACCCAGTGGTACTTAACCACTCAGTCATATCCCCAACCCTTTTTCTTTTTATTTTGAGGCAGGGCCTTGCTAAGTTGCTGAGGCTGGCTTTAAATTTGTGATCCTCCTGCCCTAGCCTTCTGAGTCACTGGGATTATGGGCATGTACTATACCTCACCCACTAAAACTTTCATTTTTTTTTTAAAGAAAGAGAGAAGGGGGGAGAGAGGGAGAGAGAGAGGGAGGGAGGGAGGGAGAGAGAGAGAGAAAGAATATGAGAATGAGAGAATCAACTTTGTTTTTAATCTGGCCTTTGTTTCTCCAACACTTAGTTGTGTATGTGGTGCTGGGGTTGGAATCCAGGTCCTCGCACATGCCAGGCAAGCATTCCAATCACTGATCCACAGCTCCAGCCCAAGACCTTCATTTTTAATACCTTTATTAAACAGTAGTTTCCTTCAATCTCTCAAAGTAAGAGCACACTGGAAACATGATATTCTATTAATGCTGCATTTGTAATTCTGAAATTATTTACAGGTAAAATGTGGCACTAGTTATTATCACTTGTCTTCAACAAGGTATAAAGTGATCTAAGGATGTCTCAAGGTGTCAAGCAGGTCAAGAAAGAATGACTTCCTAATGCTGCTAACTCCCTTGGGGATCTTCAAGGCCATAGGCTGCAAGGGCAGGGCTTCCAGCAGTTGTGTTCCCTGCTGAACCTCTAGGCAGTGCAGTGCCTTGCATCTCCAATTAACATGTACTGAACCAACACATGATCACACTGGTACCACAGTGCTCCAGGTTCAGTCATGGAAGGGCAAAAGGGTAAACACATCATGCTACTCCTTCCTTTAAAAATGCTTGCCAGTGGAACGCAGTTACCACAGAAGCGGCGAACTGTTAAGTCACTCTTGGCTCAGCTGTGGAGATCCTGTAGCACAATGCCAAGGAGGGGCCTGGCTCAACACAGGCAGGTCTCCATGATGGGTGCTTCCCTTCCTGAGCAGCACAGAACAACCTCAACGCCACTACAGTTGACCTCTGAGCTGCAGGGGCTGGGGCACTGACTCTCCACACAGTCAAAAATTCACAGAGAACTTCCGACTCCCAGCCAACTTCACTGCTCATAACTGCTGTTGACTGGTGCCTTACGGTTGACAGCTGGTCGATATGCTTCTTACACACGGTGAAAACACACATGCGAACCTTGAGAGCTCACTTCTCACCTTGACAAGCAACTGACTGTGGAAACTACTGCTCACACCAGCTGAGCAGCGTCCCACGGGTTCTAAGCAAAATATCCCAACACTTGAGCTCCCCACCATAGCAACGGGAGGCAGCTACAAAACGATTACAGTAGTGCAGTAGGAACCAGTGAATTTTACAGCTAAGATTTTATACTGCAGTGTTACACATGTTTACATTTCTCAGTACACAGGCTCCATGTATGGTCTTTGAGTGCATAAGTTTGGATAAATCTTAACTATTGATAATAGACTTGTATATATTTTATGGAAGTAAATGATAAAATATGTTTTACATATTTTATGCATTCATGACATATCTAACTTGTCCTCAATTCTTCAATATCTCTAGGTTTGAAAGTTTTTTCCAGGTGTGAATCTCTCTTTAAAAACCAAAAGTGCACATAAACGGAGCCATGCAGTCCAGATGTGTGTTTAAGGGTCGATGTAATTCCTCGTGAAAACTGCACCGAAAGCAGTTAAAGACAGCAAGGAACACTTCCCTGGAAGGCTTTCAAATGCTTAAAATGGAGCCTTTCAGTCAACACAAGACCTCATTAACAAGTGATCCCTTGGTGATGTATGGGCCGGTGCTGTCATAGCTATCCTAGTTTTCGTAGGACTCACTCTCAGGATGTTTTGCAATACAGTGACACTGTCTAATGGTGCAATTCTCAGAGCAAACTCCTATCATTAGGTGATGCATAACTGCATTTAAGTATTCAAAAAACCTAGAAATTCTTCTAAATTCGTAGAATACAACCTGAATGACACCTCGAGTCTAAGAATATTAGACTGAATAGAGTATTTGTACACTGCCCCCACTATAGTGGGACAAAGATTATTTAATCTGAAACTGTTTTTAGTTCGAGTCTTTAAAGCTCTGTGGATATTGGCTTTTGGGTAGTTATTAGAATAATAATGTCCTTCCCTTAATGAGACCAACAAAGTGGGTGTGCTTTGTCCAGATGAGAAAGTTGAGAATCGGTGAGATGAAGAAACTGTCCAAGGCGAAGGGCTCATCATCAGCATCTCTTTAACTCAAAAGACCAAGGCCCTGCTCCACCCACAGCAGGAACAGGAGCAAAGCGGGGTACAGTACAACAGGCTGGGACAGGGGACATGCACACTCTGGTTCTCTTTTTCTTTCTGATTTTAGTAAGACTGGGCATTTATTTTTTCTCAGTCATAAAATTACAGGAAAAAATTTGCTAGCATGGAGGCCTATATTTGAAATCCTTACCTTTATGAAACATTCGCATATGTCAATATGATAAATCCTTGGCCAGATTTCAAAAAATAGAATACCTACAATATTAATGTGAGAAACCCTAATTATATTAACAAGAATCTGTTTTATAAGGGTTTATCACAAATTCCTTGTGGTAAAAAAAGATGGGTCCACCTCTATTTGAAACAACCACAGCTGGCTAACTCTCTTTGTTCTGGCTATTTTTATCCCACATTACCCTATGCTCTTAATGGCATGACAATTTGCTTAAAAATGTTTGTGTAGCTCTTGACTTGTCTGTGAGCAGCCCTTCTCATCAAGAGTGCATGCCAGGGAGAGCTGGTCATGCAGACATGGTGTCCATTGTCCTTCTTGTTGTCTAAGACAGGACTGGAAAACCTTTAGAGCAGGAAGGGCTAAATATTTTTGCATTGGAAGCCTTTGGTCCCCAACAATCTTCCCACACACAAGTCCTTCATATTGCCACCACTGCTTTCAAAATAGCTTTGAACTACATGTCTACTTTTTACTAGTCTTCTACAAAACACGTTTTGCATCCTATTATCGTTGTTAATTTCTTAAAAGCAAAGGAAGCCTGGTAAGCACCCATTATTATTGACAATGTCAATTACAAAACTATCCTTTACTTTTAAAAGAACAACAAATAGTATTAGTATTTTACTAACAAAGGCACTAAATACATTTTGTTATTGAGCTTCTAAACACGTCTCAGGAATTGCATTATTTCCCCCTCTCCAAAAACTCATTTCAAATTTTGCCTAATGCTCCGTCCTTACTCCTGACAGGCACTTTCTGATTACCAGTGTTTGCCTACACATTTTTTGGCATGGGAATAGTTACTGCTTTAGCATGTCTGTGCCATTAAGTCTATAAAATTCTTCACAGTCTCTTATTTTCATCAAAAATTTGCTGAGGAATTTTAGCTCAGAGAATAGTACTGCACACATGAATCTCTGTTTTAAAGGCTCTCTTACTAAACTGAAATTCACTCTTGCATCTAGTGGTGATGACCCATGTATTAAAAGATTCCCTAAGCACCCAAAGGGAGTTTCTGTGGTTTACTATGTCTGTCACTTGTGGATAATTGAAGTTACTCAAACACGTCAGCTGAAAAGCTAATGACAGGAATCATCAACCCCTCAAAGCAAACAACGAAATAGTTCTCTCTTTTACTAACACCAACTCAGTTAAGAGAAGCTTGCCTACCTAAATGCAAGTTTTAAGTTAAAAATTACTTATAACCGTAGGGTATAATATTTCACCCATCGATTCAAACTATTATGCCACATTTCAGCATAGTTTTAGACTAAATTGATCATATTTTGGTGGAATATGTTATGCAAATAAAATAATGGAAGTTAAAATACAAACTGGGTTCTTAAATTTCATACTGATAGACTAAATGAAGATTTTAAGGCTCATCATAAACATTTCTTATTAAGTACAAAGTCTTGAATAATTATAAGTGATTTCTTCCACAAGTTCTGTTTGTTTTTAAGAACCTACCAAGTGTTGAGAAGAGTTTTAAATAACTTCCTTTACCATCCTGAACTGGCTCTGTATTTATTTGGAAATTTTATTTTAATAAGATAAAGAAAACTAAGACTGCGCAAAGACTCAGTCTACTGTAAACCCGCAGGTTGAGAGCCCCCTCCCTGTGGACACCCATGTCTTCTTAAAGTCTAAAAGGTGATTTGGGGTATTTTCAAAACTATTCTCTGCATGTTGTACCAACTACAGCCTTCATAAAACAGTCAAGGTGAAAACAGAGAACAACACTAAGAAACAAGTGCCTGGATGCTTCTGAAGACTGCTGGGAAAAAATCATAGGAGAATAAAAATCCCTGTCCTGTGCCACTGAGAAAAGGGGAAAGCAGGAGGAAGCAAAGGAAGGCATCAGCTGTTTAATTAGTTCACGAGCTGTAATTATTAGTGTGCAGCTACTCTGCACTAGCTGCCGTCACACAAGCACAGAATTAGTGAACTGCTGCCGTGACAATTCAGACGTACTGTGCAGAAGCAACAGAACGCAGCGCTCCACACCACAAGACTACTCCATTACCCTCGAGGAGTCTGTGGGCGAAGAGAGCCCCTCAGCAGCATCCTCCTTGATAACTTCCTAACAACACAAAACAGGAGAGTGTGGCTGAAACGGTGCAGGCACAAGCCAGACCTCAATGAATGAACATGATGTCAATGCGACAGTAACACAAGACCAAATCACTCCTGGGACTTGGCTTTCCCTTCACGACATTTCAATGTTTGATTAAAATTATATTAACATAGAATTTGGTTTTACTTGTTACTTAAACTACTTTCTCATCAGGAACTCCTAATATATTAGGCAAAAATGTATTTTGTTTTGGATTAATTAAATTCAATAGTACATTTGAGCAAGCACTCTTTATCCTGTTTAGTTTACGCCACTGGGCTGAAATGTTTTCATTCCCTGCACCCTCTACTTTCTCATACCATGGTGCTAATACATATATATATAGATATCACATATGTATGTTGTTTAAAAAAGATATTAGGAATTAGCAGATGTAATGGTTTAGTTTTAAAAGTTTACAAGCCAGAAATCTCTGGTTCTAAAAAGCTCAAGATTTAATCACTGAGACTGCTAGTCATTTTCCTTCTACAGATATTTACCAGAAATTAAAACAAAATACATTTTGTGTTAGTAATATCTCATGTTTCTTAAAACTATTTATAAAATAACTTGCACTCTTTTACTCCAGAAAAGAAATAACCCAGTTTCTAATGCTATCTATGTTTATTATGAGATTAATATTTTAGTTACCCTTTTACATACTTACTAGGCCATTGTTCTGATCTCTGGGCATATTCGTTTTTACTGATGGACGTGAGATGAGATGGTGGGAACCGCCAGGGTAATACCTTGGCGTGTAAAGGTATGGGGCAAAGAATGGCTATGGAAAAACATGTAACAAAAAAAGGGCATGAACAATTACAGAAATAAAAGTGTAATGAGTTATCAAATGAAACTAACCAAACACAACTCCAAAATTTGTAATGCAAGTGACAAAAGAACAAAAATGCCTCCCTCGCATTCTATGATATAAAACCCAAATTTAAGACATATTGTTTACATCATTCATTTAATTATGAGCTTTTTAAAAGAAAGTAACTAAAATTTTATACCTTGAAGTTTGACACAAATGTTTCTCTTTACATTTAACATGTGCACACCTGTCATGTGGCAGGTTGTAAGTGATTACATATTATTAACTCATAATGCCTTTTAAAAAAGCAGACTGGAATCTTATTAGAATACTATTACCTACAACAAAACAGATTAACCTAAATAAGACCCAAAAAAGTCCGGATCATGTGAGAACAGCCCAGCACAAATTCCAAGAAGAGCATCACTCTGAGCTCCTTAACCCTAACAGCCTGAAGTGGGCTCTATTCCTAAATTAGCAATTGTATTTTTTAAAAACAGGTGGAGAACCATGCTTACGTGGATCAGCTTCAGATCAGATTGTATGGACAAAACTTTACTCTACTTCATTACACTAACACAGCTGCTTCCTCACCTAGTTTACTCCCAACATTTTAGGAGAATTGTATTATTTTTAACTTTGATACTAAAACCTCAAATAACTACACCAATAAATCATTAGATCTAAAAAAATAGAAAAAATTAAATGTTTTTAAAATAACAAAACACCATGAAAGAGGGCTGGAGTGGTAGCTCAGAGTTTAAGGCATTTGTCTGGCATGCGTGAATACACGGGTTCAAATCCCAGCACCCACATACACTACTGTCAGAGTAACGAAAGCCATGTGAAAAACTCAATAAAAATTGATTCTGTCTCTCTCAGCCTCTCTGTCTCTCTCACTGTCCTTCTCTCTTTAAAAAAACTTATATTAAAAAAATACCATGAAAGAATTAGCACATTATTGTTATTCCTGAGTGTAGTAAATATAAGATCTTTCTTGGTGATTTTTTTTCCTTAAGTAAGCTTCTATGATCTGAATACTTCAACTGTTATCAATTGAGTTGGTCTCTGTAAAATTATAGCCAATTTTAAGACTGGTGAATAAAAGATGCATTTCACACTGTCCACTATACCATTACGTTTTATAAGGAACAAATATACTAGAAAATGCTATTGCTCCACCTTTGACTCCTTGTCCAAATGGAAAAATGGAATAACATTCCTAGATCTTCTATGAATGGTATACCTAAGTACTAATATGGTAAAGTTTTTAAAAACTAAAAACTTAATTTAAATTTTGAAATTCCTTCTTTGGCACATTTACTCTAAACTTCACTTTATTCTCAGCTCTTGTGAAATCTATTTAGGCAGGCAGTTGAATTCTATAAATACTAGCCCCTATGTTTTCTTGTATTTGACTAAATAGGGAGATAACAAAAATAAGAAATTGCAATGGATCTTAGAGAATAGGTCCAGAAAGCATAATACTATGGTTCAGCTCCGTTTTCAGGTAGGAGATATTAGTGTTTAACGTCATTAACGTGAGAATAGATAGACTGGGTCAACTAACCCTCCCAGGGTCTTAAGACCATTGATAATTAATTGTACTTTCATTGAAAATTTTTCATATTTATATTAAGCAACCAATTAAATCCAACTGAGGATAACTTGAAATAAAATTAAAAATGTGCTAAATTATGGTATTAATTGGCAATTACACCGAGTCCTACAAGCAGTATTTTCCCATTATTATCTCACATTTAAAAGTTACAAATTTTATTAAATATAGGTATAATAAACTGCCATAGGAATTTGAGTTTATCATTATTGTAAATGCTAATACAATTATACAAGGTATACCAAAGGAGCATTTGTATAAACAAATAGGAAGAAACAGATTCCTTCGGAACACAGAATAGTCATTGCTAAACTTGTTATGTGCACTTCCTTATCAAGAAAATAAATAAAAAGCATTTCTAACATTCAGACTCTTTTGAGATCTGTAATATGCTAAAATCCAAAATTCTTTTGATTTTAAAATTAGACATTTTACATTTAAACTTCAAATTTTTCTTATTTTAAAGCCAAAGTACAATTTCAAAACAGTGAGAGAATCCACAAGGTAAAAACTCCTAAGATTTCCCTGGAACAAATTCTTGAAGGCGAAGGTATCTCGGAGTCCTTACCCTGTTGTAGAAGGGATGCTGAGGGCCTGTCAGGCCGCTGTAATAGCTGCTGTGAGGCTGCGGTGACACTACTCCACCTGCAAACGGCCCATTGAAGGACGTGGATGAAGAACAGACGGACGGGGGCTGACTGAAGGCCGAGGGCGCCCGGGGAGGAGCTTCATGCAGCGGGAGTGGGGGGTACGCGAGTCCTCCTATGTTGATCTGCTCTCTCGCAGCCCGCACATCTGAAAGATTCCACCGCACCCCAGAAGGCCAAAGAAAACAGGACACTGGTTATCACTCTGGTCACGGTTCCTGCTTGCTTTACTAGACAGAAACGTGACAGGACCACTCTTGCCAAAGACTCCAACTGGATTAAAGAAGAGACAGGAATCTTGACTATTCTATTGACCTTTCAGTGAAAAAGCTCAAATACTGTGCACGAGGGTTTTTCACCATCTAGAAAATCACCAATATCTAGATTCTTTTCTTTAGCTACCAGGACTATTGATTTTTCTCTGAGTGTTTAAAGATTTATTTGCAATATGTTAACAATTCTTATAATTCACAAAGTATTACCAACTTTAATAACTCCAATTTATCTAGTACTAACACAATGGTAGATAAAACTGTAGATCTGTAAACTATGACTCAACTATGTCCAAACAACAGATTCCACAGTCCCAAATACAGTATTGGCATCGGCCTCAGGACAGAGCTATAGGAAAGATGCAGCAGTGCTTCATTTTTAATCGCCACACAACACTTGTGCATACTTAAGGGCTACGCTGTGCTACCCTGACCCAGGCACATACTATGTGGAACAGCAGCATATCCATCACCTCAAACATGCATCATTTCTCTGTGCAAGACCATCCAAAATCCCCTCTTCTATCTACTTTGAAATACAGGCCCCTGCTGCTTTGTAATATAAGTCAGAATTCAGTCTACCTAACTGTCCCTTTGTACCATTGACCACCCTCCCTGGCTCTGGTGAGCACTGTTTGAGTCTACTTCTCTGTGTGGGATCAGGCAGTGTTTGTCCTTCAGTGCCTGGGTCATCTTACTTTACATAAAGTTGTAAAGCTACTTTCCTTCCTACAGAACTCAAAGATGGGTTGGCAGAGCAGAGTATTCCAATAAAGGTGGTGCATGTCTATATGCACACAGCAGCACCCTAAGAACTTCATTTATTCCAAAGCCTTAAGGTCTCCATCCTCAAGTTCTAGTGTAAAAATTTAAGTTAAAAACTTAAATATCAATTTCCTTGCTCCTCTGGAGAAAGCCCTATTAGGAACAGAAGACTGGTGACAAGAAATTATAATGGATTGACATCGGAACATCATGACCATATATGAAAAGTTCAAAGTAAGAATTTGATGGGGTGAGAAGGAGGTTATAATAAAGTGAGTTCAAACATTTTTAACATTCCCAAAGTAACAAGACTCCTATTCCTTAATGGTATTAATTCTCCTGTGTGGTGCTTAGTTCAAATTTCTTGGTTTTTCAAGGAGCAAGAGAAACTTGAATAGCTAAGTTAAAAATACGGAAATATGTGAGGACCTTAGGGAAGAAAAATTAAATGTACTATTAACACCCACCTGCAATAATCTCCCGTAGTTTGGGATCTAAGTTTACAGTGCATGGCAGAAAAGTTTTTACATCTCGAGCTACAAGAACTGGGGTCCTTGAAGACAGGAATACTTCGAAATTTCTTATATCACCATCAATTTCAAGCAGTGGCTCCACATCTTTGGTTGTTGGAATATTCTTTGATATTCTTCAAATAAAAAATAAATGAAATTTTTCATTAATGTCACTATAAGAAACTCAAATTCTACATAACTTAAAACATGTTACTTTTATAAATAACAACACATTACATACTCTGTTCATATATTTTTTTTAAATTTAGAAAAAAGAAACCCAAAGAAGTGGTGTAGTTACAAAATTAGTAAGGTAACAATGAAGGAGGTTAGAACCATACTGTGTTTAGCCAAAGGCAGGACTTGAGGGGAAACAGACAAGTAACATGTACGCCAGATATGTCACACACTGGTGGCTACCTCTTAGCAATGACAAAGTAAGCTTTCAGAGTACAGAAGAGGACATGGGCGTCTGATAGATCAAATGCCCTGCCCACAGTCACACAATTAGGAGGGAGACTCTGACTCTGAAACTTTTTTTTGGGGGGGGTGCAGTGCTGGGGACTGAACCCAGTCTCTACCACTGAGCTACACCCCCAGATCAAAAATAATGAACTGTTAAATGAATTACACAAACCAGAAAAATGTTGGCAGAGGTAATTCTTTTTTTAATTTAGTTTTTCGTGTGGCTTTCGTTCCTCTGACACTTCACTGTATACGTGGTCCTGGGGTTTGAACCTGCAGACTTGTGCATGCCAGCCAAGTGTCATAAGCGCCAAGTCACTGCTCCAGCCCAGCACAGGTAATTTTTTTAAAAAAGATTTTATTTTCTGTTGTAAAAGTACATAAACATATATGTGAGAGAATTACAGAAAAGTAGACTGGGGAAAAAACATACTTTTACCAATAAGATACAATAACTGTTGATCAAATGTATCACTTAAGTCTTTCATTGTGTAGAATTTCTTAGTTGAGCTTTCAAATAATAAGTAAACAATTTTGTATACGGCAGAGAGTCTTGAAGGTAAGATATGTAATTCATATTCATTAAAAATATTTATTATATGTTACTATGTCAAATTGTATGAAACTGTTGTTTTTATAGGTCAAAAATGGTGATATATTGATAATTCTGCACAGCTGATCCTCCAGATGTCAGGCAAAGTGCTCATATGAGGCCACCTTTGAAAATGTGTCACAGAGACAAGGGAGGAAAAATGTAAGAGAGAAGCTGAGACAGGAAGTCAGATGAGAAAACTGGGAATGACCCAACTGTTCACTAGCAGGTAAATGGATCAATGATGGTGCATTCATACAACAGACCAGAACCAGCAACAAAAAGCAATGGCCCACAGAAGCTCACACAGCATGAGCAAATCTCATTAATCCAGCCAATAAAGAGCACATGACTATTTGTTTTCATATATATTAAAATAGAAAATGTAAACCAATCTACAGAAAGCAGCTCAAGGTTCCCTGTGAAGCTGGGAATATGTGTGTGTTGGGGGGGCAGGGGTGACAGAGAGGGATTACAAAGGACCAGGAGGAAACTTCTAAAAGTGGAGGATATGTCCACTTTTCCTACCTGTGGTGATGATTTTGTGGATATATAAAAATATCAAGCTTGTGAAAATGTTCTATTTATTTATTTAATTTTTCAGTACTGAGAACTGAACCCAGGGGTGCTTTACCACTGAACCACATTCCCCAGTCCTTTTTATTTTTTTCTAAATGTTGAAATGGTACAATTTTTATTTTTATTTTTTAGCGGGGGGAGAATGAATTGATTTTATTCATTATTTTATTTTTTCATCTGGTTTTTGTTTCTCCAACACCTAGCTGTGTATGTGGTATTGGGGTTCAAACCTGGGTCTCCACACATACCAGAGAAGCGTTCTACCATTGAGCCACTGCTCCAGCCTGAAAGTATACAATTTTTAAATGGAAGTTTGCTATATGTCAATTTTACCTAAAAAAGCTGTTTTAAAATGACTGGCACTATCTTCAAAATGCTCATTCCCCAATCAATCAAGAATATAAACTGTTAGGTTGTATTTAATATTTGTTTCAGAGAAGCAGTAAGATTTTCATGTCCTTCAAAACTGAAGTGGGAATCTTCCTCAAATATTAGTAACAGTTGTACTCCTTCTTATGAACCAGCACTTTGCTGCTCAGACTCAGTAACTGGCTAGTAGCCAATTATTAAAAGTCATTTAAGGAAAAATCCAGAGAACAAAATTACCAAACAAGAAAAGACTAGGGTGCTTGTGAGAAAACAGGAGAGCAAGTCTGCCTTAGTGAATTTCAAGAAGTCCTTTTCTAGACACACACGTGGTTGAAACAGAAAAGGCTTGTGCAATGGAATTACAGTGAGAGAGGGAGGGAGAGCGAGAATTTTATTTAATTTTTCATCTGGTTTTCATTGCTCTGACACTTAGTTGGGTACGTGGTGCTGCGGTTCAAACCCACTTCCTCATATGCCAGGCAAGCGCCATAACTGCTGAGCCACCGCTCCAACCCCTGGAATTACTTTTAATAAAGTAAGATGGCATTCAAACTGATTATCAGATTCACTTGATATGAAATGGAAAACCTGGGAAATGACTGCACAAGCATCACCTGCAAAACTGGCCAAAATACCAAAGGTAAACAGTTAAAAGGTAGTTCATCTATTCCAGGAGTTTAGCACACCAAAAACAGAGAGAGAGAGGGAGGGAGAGAAGGAGCCTAGAAAGATTTAGATAAAAGCACACAGCTGACAAGTCACATGAAACAAATTAACTGCATTTAATGCCAGCGCTGTTAGGCCTGAATGCCTAACAGCGAACAGTGTTCTCAGAGCCATGCACAGTGCCACTGCTCGCAAGCCAGCTACTACTGCTGGGCTCCAGATTGAAGTCTCTCTCCCAACCTTCTGAGCTCCATGCGCTAAACTCCTCTGCTAAAAGAGATATTTATGTAAATGATAATCTTTTGGCAGAGGTCCATCAAAATCATACGGGCCTTTACTTTTCAGATAATTTTCCAAAGGTTAGCATTTAAAGAATTTAACTAACTTCACTTTTCAATTAAGAGTGAATTTAAAATTTCCAGTATTATGAACCATGTGAACTCAAGTTGCCAGCAGTTAAGTGGCCCACAGAAAGCATTTAAAAACCCAGGCATCAATAAGCTCCTGGTAAGTTTAAATGAGGTTTCTTTCTATGCCACCAATAGAGTAGCATTTGCTAATGCCAACATCAATGTAAGTTAAAGCATTTTGATTACAAATTACAGTGGTTTGTAGAAAGTTCCTATTAATTCCTTGGCAGAAATTACACAAGCCATTCATATCACTTCCATCCAAAATGAGTATTAAAAATACATGGAAAAATTCTATTTTAAGTGAAAACATAAGCAGGTTCTTAAAGCATAATTTATGAAGAAGGTATTATTTATGATACTTTTTCTGAAGGCAGCAGCCTCATATTGTCATTATTTAAAAGGATGTTAAAATTTAAGATAAATTTTCTTTTTCTGTTTTTTCAGTTGTGGTGGTGATAGTAGGGATCGAACACAGAGCCTCATGCATTCTAGGCAAGCAGTCTACCAAGAGCTACACCTCCAGCCCAATTTTTCTTTAAAAATTCTTAAATGCCTTAAAATTTTATCACCTTGAAACACATTAAACTTCTAGTAGACTCTCAAATACTTCTCTATGCACAAAACACTTTGGAGATTCTGGAAGACAGATGAAATACACAGAGAACAGCCACTCAGCACTGTGGCCAAAGGGTCAGAAACAAAGAAGAACATGGAATTCAAGTGTCTGTCTCCTACTGTCTCTGCAAAGACAGCCAAAACCCCCAGACACCTTGGGAGCTAATCACACTTTCTGCTTCTGTCTTCACCCAGTTAGCTCCTGCTCCCCTCCTCAGGTTGTCCCCCAAGGGCAGCACATGTCACTCTTGAATGTTATACATCACATCTGCAGTTGTCCACTCACTTGTGAGTTACCTTCTCAATGTCTACCTCCTCCTCCAGAAATCTGGGAACAAATTTGGTTTGTTCACCATGGTTTGAATGCTGCCACAACACTGCTGTTCAATAAATACTGGTAAAGTGAATAAATTATACACAAAAATTATGTTCTTCCTAAGGAACTCTATTTTTTGGGAGTAAAATAATTTTCACTATGCTTTCTGATACTAACACAGTCTCATGCTTGGAAAAGCAAAGTGAATCCTTTTTTTTTTTTTTCTCTAAGAGAGAGGGACAGAGAAAGAAAAAGAATCAGTTTTATTTAGTTTTTCTTCTGGTTTTCATTGCTCCGACACTTTGTTGTGTATGTGTTGCTGGGGTTTGAACCTGACCCCTCCTGCATGCCAGGCAAGCGCCATAACCACTGAGCTACCACTCCAGCCCCTCTAGGTACTTTTTTTAAAATGCTATCATAAATAGGAATGCTTTCTTAATTTCTTTTCAGATTATCCACTGCAAGTGAATAGAAACACAATTGATTTTGTGTGTTGATCTGTAACCTGTAAATTTTGCTGAATTTATTAGTTCTAGTACCTTTCTTGTGGGTTATTTGGGATTTTCTACAGAGAGCTTTACGTCATCTGTGATTAGAGACAGTTTTACTACTACCTATCCAATATGGATCTTTTCATTTATTTTTCTTGTCTAATTGCTCTGGCTAGAACTTCAGTACAAGGTTACACAGAAATGGTGAAGAGTGAGTCTTAATCAGTTCAGGTCACTATAACAGAATACCGCAGACTGTGTGACTCAAACAGCAAACATTATTTCTCATGGGTCCAGAGATTAGGGAAGCTTGAGATTAAGATGCCAGAAGGCCCAGTTTTGATGATGTGCCTCTTTTTGGTTTGCAAACTAAGTCTCTCCTCTTGCTATGTCCTCACATAGAAGAATGTAGCTCTCTGGTCTCTTCTTAATAGGGGAGTTCTCTACCTTAATAATCTCATCTAAACCTAATTACCTCCCACAGGCCCAACCTCAGATAACATACATAGAGGTGAGGGCTTCACAAATGAGTTTTGGTGGGATACCAACGATCAGTCCATGCAGAGTGGCATCCTTGTCTTCTTCCTGTCTTCGGGAGTAAGCTATCAGCCTCTCACCATTGATGTCAGCTGTGGGATTTTCATAAATGCACTTTATCACACTTTGTAAGTCCCCTTTCATTACTAATTTCCTAGTTTTATTTTTTATCAAGAAAGGATATTGGATGTTGTCAAATGCCTTTTCTGCATTAGTTGAATATCTCTTATAATCCTTTTTATTTCCATAAGGTTGGCAATAACGTCTCAATTTGACTTTAATTATAATCTTTTTTTGTCAGCCTATTTTTTTTTTTTTTTTTAAGAGAGAGGGACAGTGAGAGACAGAGAAAGAGAGAAACAACTTTATTTAGTTTTTCACATGGCTTTAGTTGCTCCAACACTCAGTTGTGTACGTGGTGCTGGGGTTTGAACCCGGGTCCTTGTGCTTGCCAGGCAAGCGCCAAAACCACTGAGCCACCGCTCCAGCCCTTTTGTCAGCCTATTAAACGGTGTGTCAACATTTTTTTTTCCTTTTCCCCTTCCTTCTCTCCTTCTGTACTTTTTTTCTTTCCCTTGTGGAACTGGAGATTGAACCCACAGTCTCACTTTCATGCTAAGTAAATGTTCTACCACTGAGGTATATTCCAGTCAACATTTATTCTTTTTCTTTTTTAAATAAGGTTGTGTGTGTGTGTGTGTGTGTGTGTGTGTGTGTGTGTTTAAGAGAGAGTGAGAGAGAGAAAGATAAAGAGAGAATTTATTTTTTTAATTTTTTTCATCTGGCCTTGCTTCCCTGACACTTAGTTGTATACGGAGTGCTGGTGTTTGTACCCGGGTTCTCACGAATGCCAGGCAAGTGCTCCAACCACTGAGCCACCACTCCAGTCCCCCTCCCCAATATGTATTCTAAAAAGTCTTATAAAAATTTCCTTTAATGTATTTTTTTTCTTCAATGTGTTGTAAATTTCAGCAAATATAACCACTTAGGATTGTTTTTACTACCTATGTCATTGATCATCTCTATCAGAATGGACAATTAAGTTCAGACATTTGTCTTTTGACTGTACTTGCTGTAATTTCTTTGATTAGCCTATTCTATTTAAGAGTTAGGTTGTGTGTGTTGTGAATGCTGGCAATTTCAGGAAGACATGGCAATTTCAGGAAGCTTATGGGACAGGCTTCTGACCCTGAATTTTCATTTTGACTATTGTTCCCACCTTACCAGTAAGTGACCTTGGGCAGCCAATCTGCCAGAGGCTTAAATCTGCATCCTTAAAATGAAGGCAGTAGTACTTGTCCCGCCTACCTCACAGGGTCAACATATGTGTATTTTTCAGATACCCATGAAGTACTATAAAATGACAATTACAGGTAAGTAAATGACATTAACCACCAAAATAATTATCTCAACTTTATGCCTATAACTAAAACCTTTAATATGAAACAGTTAGAAATGCTCAGATAAGCAAATTAAGACTATATTAACCATACTATGTTCCTATCCTACTCAATGAAGGCTAAGCTCTTCTAACTCATTTCAGGGTAAAAAAAATATAAGTATTTATTAGTGTTTACGCAAATAAGCTGCAACAATTACTTCAAAAATAGAACAATTTATCCCAAGAAGAGTTCATTCTTTAATAGAACTATGGGAACAGAATTCCATACCAACAGAATATATGACTCTTAATACAAGAAAATGAGGAAGGAATAGTTTACATTAACCGGAAAAAATACCTGATTGGTTCAATCAAGATGATTGATCTTTTTGGCCAAAGACTTATCATTAACCGTTTATGACAGTCAGCACATAGCAAAGTGGAGCACGGGTCTTCACAGTGGCACCGTCACTTCACAGCACCAGCGGCTGAGCTGCTGCCTGCTCCTCCATGCTTCAGCCACCCTTCCACACCTCCCCGCAGGCTGCCCTTCAAGCGAACCCAAGTGGAGGTGCTCGCTCAGAGAGTTACAGCCTGTTCCATGTCCTGCTTATTTGCAAATACCACTAAATGGCTTTGAAGTTCTTGTCCTCCTGTATGGCAACAACTCTGATTTGGAAATGTCAATTTGGTCTCAGTAACAGCTGTCTACTATATAAATGACTGTATCTATGTTTGAATAATATTTCAGATATGGATGGCCCTGTCCTTCTAAAACTCAGACTTGGAACTTAAGGAATATTTATCTATTTATGTGTCACAAAATTAAATCCAAAAGTAGGAATAGTAATAATGAGTATTTCAGCCTATAATCTGCATAAAATCATGCCCCCCCCCCGCCTCGTCTAATCCTCAAATTAAAACCCTCATTTCCTGGATTCCAAACAGACTGGGAAAAATACCTGAGAAAAGCCTACCACCACCAAGCCCTGGGTGCCCTCAGCAATCCTGCAGGCAGAGCTTTCAGCACCCTGCTCACCCTGGCCTCCAGACAGAGCTTGGACCAGGCCTTCCACATTCCTCAGCGATCTTGTTATCTTTTCAAAGAAACAACTTTTGGTTTCATTGTTTCTCTTTACTGTCATTCTATTTTGTATTTTATTCATCTCCTTTTTAACCTCTTTTATTTCCTTCCTTCCTTCCGCTAGCTTTGAGTTTAATTTGCTTTTCTTTTTCTAGTTCCTCAGGGTTTAAAGTTAGACTATTAAGATTTCTTTTTTCTCCTTTCCTCTGAGCTTCCTCCCTCCTCTCTTTCTTGGTGGTGCTGGTGACTGAACCTGGGGCCTCGTGCATGCTAGGCAAGTGCTCTACCACTGTGCTACACCTTCAGCCCTCATTCCTCTTTTTTTTTTTTTTTTTTTAATTTTTTAAGAGAGAGGGACAGAGAGAGAAAGAGAGAAACAACTTTATTTAATTTTTCACATGGCCTTAGTTGCTCCAACACTCAGTTGTGTACGTGGTGCTGGGGTTTGAACCCAGGTCCTCGTGCTTGCCAGCCAAGCGCCGAAACCACTGAGCCACCGCTCCAGCCCCCTCATTCCTCTTTTTTAACGTAGGCATTAACCTCAATAAATTTCCCGAGCACTGCCTTTGCTACATCCTATAAATTTTAATCATCTCTGAAATCCCTGTAAAGGTGCTTTGATAACTATTCCATGAAATGCCTTTCACATTATTCGGAAAACAGCATTAGCCTAGGGGTCAGAAAATAGGCATTGTCCTCACTATAGTTAAAGTAATAACAGAAAGTTACAACAGCGAAAACTCCACACAGACTACACAGAACGCACAATGCTCAGTGGAGCAAAGGAGCATGTGTCACTGGAAGAGTAAGCGAAGAGGCACCCACGCAGAGGCAGCCCTGGGATCAGCATCAGGTGTTCTCCCCAGTACCCACCACCCAGAGCCAAGGAAGTCAGCATTTCCCAGGCATCCTATTCAATACCTACACTAGGAAACAAAGCCTAGAGAATACAGTGCTGGCAATCCCTCATCACTTGAAAAAGTGAGTCTGTTTCTGGTTTAAAAAAAAAGACATTCACAAGTAACTAATGTGTTTCACTTTATTTAATTAAGGATGGTCTAATTGGGGTTAACTAATGCAAACCATAAAGGTGCTTATCTAAGTTGCCACAGAAACCACTAACAGAGCTTAACAATGTTATTCTACTCAGTGGAAGAACTTCACATTTTAAAACATTATTTTCCACTGAGAGTACATATTTCCAAGATAAATCTACTTAAGGCCCAAGACTGCTTTTTTAATTCAAAGGAAGGAAACAAGAAGGCACACAATTTAAAGAATAGACAAACTGTTCAATATGCAAGCTCATTAGACCACCATCACACAAGCTCTCTCTGCAGTTAGACCTTGGCTAGGCCCCGACTGGGTGCACAAATGTGGCACCACGGTTGGAGGCACCCTATGTCCAACCACACCGTGGGCAGCACAGCGCCATCTCCTCCAAGTGATGCTTACTTTCCTCAGTTAGAATTAGCCAGAGGAGCACAGAGATGTTTAAATAGATGTAGGATCACAGTCATCCACAGCTCCTTAATTTTATAAATTCCTTCAAAACAGCCTATTTTTCTTACTAGTTGAATTTGTTTAAAAATGTTATAATTTGAATCAATTGATTGATGTTAATTCTGCCTCACTTAGAGAGATTCTGCAAAAAAAATTTCATTTGGAAAAGGTTTCTACGGTAGTTCAAGTCTGAAGACCAGTGCGTTACAGGGTGACGCCTGCCTAGTTACAACCACGGAAGTGATCAGGTAGTGGTAACTCAGATGACAAAACAATAATTCAATCCAGGGTAAGGAAAGAAGACGTAAGTAACAAGAGGCAAAATAATTCACAAGTACTCAACATGAAAATGCATTCATCATAAAAAGCAAAGCCTTTAATACATACCATGATAGAGTATTTTTAAATGCTCAGGTGAAAGTAAATGAAATTAAATTTTTATAACTGTGTGAGGCAACACTAATACTATCACATGTTGCTATTGAGTGACAAAATATCCTCTTTAATCATATATAAGGAAGTAAATGTTTTAGAATAAAACAAAAGCTCTCTACTCAAAGTCAACCAATGAATATTTAAAGCAAAACCTTTATTATACAAGGTTTCTTAAAATACTGGTATTTAATATTTTTAAATATAAATATAAATTTGTAAGAAGATCAGTTTTTAAAAGTCTCTTTTTTCAAATTCACTCTCTGACCTAAAGTTAATTTAAAAGACTTTTAGGAGAGGGCTGGGGGGTAGAGCTCAGTCGTAGAGGAACTGCCTAGCACAGATTTCTACTGGGAGTAAGAGAAGGAAAGAAGGGAGGGATGAATAAATTTTAGGAGAAAAAACCTACTAGCAAACTTCAAAACTATGCCATATGATTGGATAACCATTCATTTGCCTATGGTCAGGATTCTCAGTACTGGTAAATGTAGAGAGGGGGGGGGGAGGGAGAGAGATGTGAAAATTCAACCTTTCATTAAACCACTTCCTCCTTGTTTTTCTGCTATGGAAAGGGGAAAACAAAAGCACAGCACTTGGTCTCAAGGCCAAATGTGCTAACAACGTTTCTAGCGCCACACTCCCATCTTGTGGACTTCCTGAATATTGCCATCAGAAACCACTTTTACAATGTGGTCTTACATTTGCACCTCATATTATCTTAGCCTTTTTAACAGCTATCGATTCTTCTTGCACATTATTTTAGTTTTTCTCATATTTTGATAAGGCTGAAAATACTTTGATTTAAAATTCTGAAATTGTAAACCTTCACTAAAAAAATTAACTTCAGAAAAAAAAAATTAGCTACCTGATCTCTGAAGGCCTATTAATTTGGGGCAGTAAATTTGAATCCTTCAATAATTAGATATGTTTAAAAACACTGACTCCTTCAATAGGTATGTTTAAAAATAAATTAATATACAAAATATTATATTATAAAATAAAGTGTAAACCTGTACAGGCAATTTTTTTTTACATATTAAACATGCATTTTTTACATGCTAAAACCTCTTTTAAAAACAACTGACCTTGTCATTTGTTTCTAAAAAGCCTTAGTTTAATATATTTGAGTTTTTCTTGTTGAAATTCGAAACATACAACTTTGGAACATTTAAAATTTTTTCTTTGTTCTACATTACCAAAAAATGCTGAAAATGAGGTTGGAGTGGTGGCTCAGTGGTTGGAGCACTCGCCTGGCATGCATGAGGATGCAGGTTCAAACCCCAGCATCACATACACAACTAAGTGTTGGAAAACAAAGGCCAGATGAACAAATAAATACAATTGATTCTCTTTCTCAAAAAAAAAAATGCTGAAAATGACAGAGTTTAAATATTGAGAAAATGCTTTAAATATCAATTTTATGCTATAAAAAGCAAAAGAAAAGCTGCTGAAAAAGCTAGCTAGGAAAAAGTTATAGCCACTTATTGGACATAAAAATAGTTCAAAGGCTTAAACAGTTGCACCAGCTGTTAAAAGAGCTAAATTTCCACAAATGATTTTTTTTAAGCTTTCCTTAAAAATCTGCAGTTACTAGACACAATTAGAACCGAATGAGGCATTTATCTGGGCTTTTCTATACAGTGATAAGAAGCTTGCATTTCTAAAGAGAAAAGATAAATTAATTCCATCATCTAGAAAAATTCCTACCTGAAGTACCATTCTGAATATCCACGGGTATATCAATGAAAATCAAATAAAATCATCTTGAATGAAATGAGTTTAGTTCTGTTTCTATCTCCAACCCACTGCATAGCCACTCAGTTACCTGAGGTTGGCTGCTGGCTCTGAGAAACAGACCTGGGAAGCTCCACAGGAGGCCAGGAGAGCTCACCTCCTGTCGCTGTCTCTGGGTGTGAACCCATTAAAGAGCTTCATCCAAGGTGTGGAGCATGCAGGTCACACGTCAGCTAGTTCTTTTATTGGAATGCAGCCAGCACAAAACAGACTATATTTGTTTAATGAATGAACACACATAAGATGTTTAGCATAACAAAAATGGAGTCAACTAATTCATCCTTAAAAATCACACTGACAGTCTGTAAGAAAAAAAAGTGGGAAGAAACCATCTAAAAGACAAAGCCACTCTCCCTGGCCTTCACGAAAGGACTGTAAATGCGAGGACCTCACAAACAAATGCCCAAGAAAGCACTGCTGTGATTTTAGCATCATCTGACAAAAGACATAAACCACTCAGTGAGGTGAAGTTCGCAACCACCAATTTACGTGGACTGCGACCTTATTAGGTCCCTGGCCCAGAGATCTACTGGATTGCTAAGAAACCTTTTACCCACATTTAGTACCAATGGACAAAGAGTCTGGACTGATTAGTGTCCTTTTCAAGATGAAGTGAGCCTTCTCTTCCACCACCTTCCCAAACCCATGGCTTCCTCAATCCAAACGTCAGCATCAGATTTCTTTATTCTTTCATGAATACTCCACTGTCTTCTCTCTACCAAGTACTTGTGTGGTGGTAAGGAATTCAGCAATGCTTAAGCAATACAAACCTTGCTAAGAGTACCTAAGGCAAATCCTCTAAAGGAGCATCCCAGTACACAACAGACATTCCACACATCTCAGAAGTGTGGGGCACCTGGTTACCAAGGGCTTCCTGAGACAGTGGCAAACACAGTGAGACCAGGAAGAGGTGGGAGAAGGGCATGTGGGAATGTGAAGAGTACGAGAGAAGACAGAAGCTAAGTTTGCTTGAAACCCTGGTACACGCAAGCAAAGTTTTGAGCAATTATTTCCCTTTACCTTTATAGCCCAATGTGTTATGCAAATTTCACCATTCCCACTTTATAGTAGCACAAATTAAATTCAATGTTACTCTTTTTTTCCCCCCAGGGCTGAGGACTGAACTCGGGGCCTTGTGCATGCTAGGCAAGCGCTCTGCCACTGAGTTAAATCCCCAACCCCTCAATGATACTCTAAAAGCATCTCATCAGGGGTTGAAGTGGTGGTTACAGCACTTGGCCTGCATACGTGAGTACATGGGTTCAAACCCCAGCACCCACATACACAACTAAGTGTCAGAGCAATGAGGGCCATGTGAAAAACTCAATAAAAACTGATTCTCTCTGTCTCTCTGTTTCAATGTCCTTCTCTTAAAAAAAAAAAAAAAAAAAAAAAGCATCTCATCATCTCATCAATTGTTGTACTGCCTTATAATGGCTTCCCAGACCTAAAAGTCCTCAACAATACAGAAATCACCTCGTACTCTCAACTAGCAGTTTGAATACTAGGAGAGCAGTAGTATTTGGCTACAAGGAAAGAAGGCAATCTTAAAATCTCATCCAAGAAGTAGGCTCTAAAACCATAATTTTATTAGAAAGTAAAGAACAAAGTGACCTTAAGACACCAGAAACTATTTTGACAGGACAGATACACAGGGAAATTAGCCCAATAAATTCTAACAGATGTGAGTAACTATGGGATCTCTTAAAGGCCCTGAGCTTCTCCCTAGCTCTGAAACAGTTGCCGAGTGCCACCATGTGCTGTTTCCCCCACTCATTTCCTCTTCACTGTGGGGTAAATAGTTGGCAGGCTGCTTTCTGTACTTCCCATTTATCTTAATTTTCCCATCCATGTTCATTCTTATCCTTTCCCAGCACAAGATTCACAAAATATGCTTCCCCTGATCAACAGGGTTCCCGGGGCCAAGTCTGGACTACCAAATAACAGACACTAGAGCATCAGAGAAATGGACACAATTTTTTCAAGACCCTACAAATGGATCTCCATTTCACTCAGGGTAAAAACCAAAGTCCTTTTGCTGATCCTCCAAACGTGGCCACCAGCCCACTCCTCTGCCCACCTCCCGCCCCTCCCCCTCACCGCACCCCTCTCACCACATTAGCACCCCTGTTGCTGTTCCCTCAACACTGATTCCAGGTGCTCTGTGGCCACCGACCTTTGTCTAAATCATTGCTCCTGCCTGGACACACTTCCCTACGCTTCTGCTTGGCTAACCCTCTTGCATTCACGCCTTGCTCAATTCTTCCCTTCTCAACGAGGGCTGTGCCAACCCTCTGTGAAACCTGCACCACTCCCCAACTCGCTAACTCCCTGCTACTCTGCTGCCTTTCAACATCTGCTACACATATTGCTACTGCTCATCACTCCCTGCTGGAGAGCAAGGCTCCTTGGGACAGGGATCTCTGCCAGTTTTGTTCACGGATCTGTCTATGTTCCTTAAATGTGCTCAAGAACTATTTTCTGAATAATCAAATGAATGGGCTTTAATTTCTCTCACAAATGTGGATATTACTACAAATGTAGCAGCAACAACAAAGTAAAATCAAAAAATGTAGCAAAATATAAAAATAGATAAACTCAAGAACGGTCAAACATGCCTCGTTTAACGTTTCTTTCTAACAACAAAAGGTGCCTCAAAGGAGCATCAAAATAAACTGAAAATATCACCCTTCTCTTCCATCTGTCCTTAGAGATCTGGATTTTCCAGCTAATTTCCATCAAGATAACAAATATAAATAAGCTGCACAAAATCAGAAATGTACACTTCATTGTCAACACTACACCCCATTACACGTGCCCTTGTTGATGGTGTGCAGGATCCTTTTCCACTACGAGCTTGACAAACAGATTATTATTATTCTTGATTTCCATCCATATGAAACATGATTCCTATTATTGATTATATAATCTCTATTTCCTTATATACTTGCTTACTTTCCTTTCCTGGATAGAGAATTACCTTGTGATGCAAAGAATGAGATCAGGCCATCTCTTCAAGAAAATAAAGATAGTGATAAAATAAGTAACCTCTGCATTCAGGGCAAGTGTGTTTTGGAAATAAAGATGGAAACACTAATTACATACAGGATAGCAATTTAATAAATTCTGAATTATGATAACTCCAATATCAACAAAGAAGTCTTATCATATTAAGAACAAAGAATTTCAATAAGGTTCCAAGTTATAGATTAAAAAAAAAAACCCAGCTAAGCAGCATGCGTGAAGCAACATCTGGAATAAATGTTTCTATAGTATCTAAAATCTTAAGAGAAAATTTATCAGTAAAAAAGGATATACTTTTTCATGTTTTCTTCTTAGTACTGGGGATGGGGCCCAGGGGTGCTTTACCACTGAGTTATACCCCGTTTTTTTGTTTTTTGTTTTATTTTACAACAGGCTCTTAGTAAATTTCCCAGGCTGTTTTCAAATTTGTGATTCTCCTGCCTCAGCCTCGCAAGTTGCTAGAATGACAGGCATGTGCTGCTATGCCTGGCAAAAAATACACTTTGTAATACAAGGCCAATGAGATAAAACTTTACAAATTCAAACTAATGTCCAGTTTTTCATTCTATTCAAATTTATAATTTAAGACTATATGCAAACGAAACAAGCCTGTGCACAGTCCTTTCCAAATGAGGAAGAGTGGGGGTGAAAATGAAGGAAAATGGAAGGTGCTTAGTGAGAGCAGAGAGAGTCCCGATGACTGAAAGCAATCAGACTAAGTTTTTGAAGACTTAATCCCAGGAAGGAGTATTGTTAAGATATGATATTCACTCCTAAGACACAATTGGATAGTTCTGGAATATCAGGCGGCTCTAAAGGTCAAAAAGTAGATGTTCACAGTATCTATTCAGCAGCTATTCCAATGAGATGGAAAATGGCTACCATTCTCAAGCTGCCTCAAAACTTATTCAATGGTTTTTTAAAACTTGAAGGAGTATTGAAAGTATGTTGCTATCTTTTAAACAAAATGGTTCTGACCATATCATCTGAGTAAAAGGCTGGTTGAGAAGAGTCAAAATAGAAATTTAAAACATTCTCCTCATGATAACTACTTAAATTGATCTTTTAAAAACGTTTATCATTGCTTAAAATGCCAGAAATAACTTTTATACTAAAATATTTCAATGGTTATCTAAAATGCTATAATAAAAGTAGACAGAAAATCTTTATCTAGTTTTTATTTTACTTTCTTCTTACTAAATGTATGTTAACAAAAAAACTCAAATGATCTAGACAAAAGCTTTTAGCTCAACACATAATTGCAAGAAAATTACAATAATTGTACCAATTAAAATAATCTTGAATGAACAGTATGTCATCTTAATGTTCCAATGGTTTATAGAGGGATCTACTTAATTAGCTGAAATTGCTTTCCAGTGTTAGTATCAAATGTCATTTGTTAAAAGTTGAACAATTTAGAAAATAATTTAACAAAGCAATTTCACCAAACACTAAGAACCAACATTTTCTTTTTCAGCTGAATAAAGCAAGCAGATGTGTCATCAAATTGCTATAAAAATAAATGAGGCTTTTTATGGATTAAAAAACTAAGTTTTACTACTAGCGTTAAAAATACTATTTTCTGATTGTTTTTACCAAATCAGATTTCTTTAATAAAATAAATGAATATCAATTATATACTGCTGCTTTTTGTCGGCTGTAAATAAAACTTTTTATTATTCAAATGACAAATATCAAAGAACTCAACCATAGCTAACTAGAAACAGTCATCTAAATTACTGTGGCATCCTCCAACACATGGTCTTTCAATATGCCGATCAAATTGTCTTCCTACAGTTTTTCATTCCAAATCATCTTATTACATTTGATTATTTTAAGTCAGTTCCTTATGAGTTCTCAAAGACTGCTTTCTACACTTTTTATCTTCTTTGGCCTGGCTACAAATATTCTTTGCAAGTATTTATAGGCATGTAAGACATTTACTTTTCTGAAAAGAAAAGCCTCTCAAAGTCACTCTGATTGCAACCAAGTCAAGGGCTATGAACTGCCAAGGGCTAAGGTTAAAAGTAAGAGACCGGTTTAATGACAAAACAAAGTGGACATTATACTTCATTACACCTCCAATGTATGATATTCTATATTCACTTGAACAAAACAAAATATACCCTTACAAAAAAATCACTCCAAGTTATTTTTGTTATGTGATGAAACATACCCACTTCTCCCAAAATAGTTCACAAATATTTTTTCATAAGCAAGGTGTAATAACTACTATTATCTTTATATGTTATATACTCTCTTTTATCTACAAGATACATTTCAATTAAAACAAATTTTTGAAAATTTTCTGGAAGGCTCAAGATGCTGGAAATTAGGATGAAAAATTTTAATAGGTCAGGCAATTTTCTATCAGCAAAGAACAGTGGTTTTAGACTAAGATTCAGCCTGATACTGGTAAAACTTAACTGACAAATTGTTTAAGCTGTCTTAGTTTTATTTTCTGTGCATGTTTTGTTTTTAGTCAGAATACAGGTTCCTCAAAACTCTAGCAAGAAATAACTTTTGAGAACCTGCCATTAATACAATGGTTTAAGTCATAAAGTAGGACTATGTGTTCATTCTACAGACTAGTCAACTGAGGCACACGCCACCCTGGTACTTACTAGAAGAATGAGGCCTAGAGGGAAAGGGGTCTTGACTTCCAAGCCACTACTCAGTTCACTAAATCAGGCTGTCACAGGTGCCATCACAGTATAAACCCTCTTTAACGTGGAGCCCAGTGTCACAAGGGCTGGGTATCAGCTAAGCACTGGGGATGTTCTCAATGTCCCACCTTTTGCTCACTGGACCATGAACTTTGTAAATTATTTATATGGAAGAAACTTCATCTGTATATATTACTCTTTCCTGCCTTTCTCTAAAATACAACAGCAGGGCAGGAACCCCAAGCATTTAGGGGCAAATGATATGCTGTGTGTAAATTACCCTCATGTCATCTAGAAAAATAAGAGTGCACTTGTATATTTGCTTGTGTGGATATGGATACAGATATGGATATATGAAATACATGAAGAGGGAATGAGCTCACGGCAGATGGCAAGAGTCAAATGGTAAAGCAAAGTGAAAGTCAACAAGAGACGAATCTGTATTATCGGGAAGGTATATGGGCACTCTTTGTACTGTCCTTATTCTTGCACCTGGTTTTGTAAGTCTGAAAACATTTTCAAATAGAAAAAACTTTTTAACTAAAAACATTTACGTTGGGGTTGGAGCAGTGGCTCAGCAGTTATGGTGCTTGCTAAACGTCTTAAATATTAACTACACTAATTTATAATGGTCTAGAAGGAAAATACAAAAGTGTCAAAATGAAGGACAGGGACACAGCTCAGTGGTAGAATGCTCACCTAGCATCTGCAAGGACCTGGGTTTGATCCCCAGTACCACAAAAAGACAAAGTATCAAAACTGCAGACCCTTAATTTCATGATAAAACTTGAGTTTTTTAAGTATTTTTGCTAGTGCTGAAGCTTAAGAGGTGTCCGTGCTCTACGAATGTCAGGAGAAGCAGTCCAGTGTGCAGAGCTTGGGTTCTGGAGCTGGGTGCCTTGCTTCAAATCCCAGTCTACCACTTACTGGCTGGAAGACTTTCAGTAGGAGACTTGCCCTCTCTGGGCTTTCATGTGTATGAAATGAAAATAATAATAGTATCTACCTCAGAACTGTGAGAATAAAAAAAGAAGTCACACTGCAAAGTGCTTACAACAGTGAAAGGCACACAGGCAGTACATGGTGTCTGCTACCTGGGAGCTGGGTGGCCAAGGAAAGATGCTGAACTCTGCCACTCAATCTTCCTGCTAACATCATGGACCATTCTATTCACTCCTCTGAATTTGACACTGGGCACCAGGTAGGCTCCTGGTGCGAGGGAAGAAAGGCTGGGGATGCTAAGGAACCTGCCTCCTTACATAGCTTGTGAGGGAACCAGCTCTCCTCTTCAAGTCTTCAAATTTCTTAAGTCCTGGAAATGTGCTCCTAGACTAAGGCATTACTCCGCAAACTGTAAAGAGGCTTCAAATGACTTCTGTGACTGCTTCTTAAGGCACCCATCCACTTTGTCCAGTTTCTAACTTCAAATCCAGTACACAGTTACTTATGAAGGCTTATCCTTTTCTCTGACATATTTTTATTTATACAGAAATGATAGTAACACAAATTTCTCAAGGATAAATGAGAGTATCAAAGGACTGCCTGTTCATGTTAAATAGGGCTTCATGCATAAATAGATCATGTGAAAAATAAATCCCATGATATTGGTATTAATTATTATTAAGCAGTAATACTTTTTAAAAGTTAAATTTTAACTATTTAATAACTGTGCTCAACTAGCAAGATTCATAATTTCATAGCATCTGTGTTATGAGAAACCACATTATTCAAGAAATGAAGATAGTATTTACTGCAAAACCAAGGGGAAAACCACTCATGTGTCTCATTATACAATGATTAACAAAAGAGCCAAGACCAGAACCACTTCAGTGCTACCTCCACAGGCCTAAGGTGATCAAGCATCACTGCATCTGCTGCTCCTGGGACACCTACTACATCCAGCACTCTGGGTTTAAAACCTGTTCAAACTTTGCATAAATTAAACACCCAAACCTAGAATAGCTCAACTCTGTTCACGAATACTACAACAACCCTCTACAATTCTAAAACCAGTTAATTACCTAGAAAACATTAAATAAGGTACATACAGGGATTTGAAAATTAGGAAAACCTTATGCTGACAATACTTTTAAGAGAATAAAAATTACTTGAAAGCTTTAATATGTGAACTACATGTTAAATATTTCCTTAAATTTAATTAATTTTACTTATATTTTGAAAATAATTTGAATTATACTCAATTTTATAAAACTATATAGTTCCTAAAAGACAGTTTATTTGGAATTTGAATTGAAGGTTTTAAAGGTATTGAAGTGTTTTGGTGATAAAAATCATTATGCCTTTATTTGTGAATTTGAAAAGAAACTGGTAACTCTCAAAACTTTATATACCCAGGAAAAGGAAGAATATGTCCAAGTAATGCTCCAAATTTTATGGGAAAAAATATATACTGGGGCTGAAGCAGTGGCTCAGTGGTTAAGGTGCTTGTCTGACATGCACAAAGCACGTGAGTTCGAACTCCTGCACCACATACACAATGAAGTGTCAGAGCCACGAAGGCCACATGAAAAACTAAATAAAACTGATTTTCTGTCTCTATTAAAAAAAATATATATATATTTATATATACACACACACACATACATGCATACATACATACACATACTTGTGCTAACAGCACTCCAAAATTATAATGGAATTAATGAGCAGTTGAATTCATAAATATACATGTTATACATGATTCTGTATTGTTTGCTTTATATGCGTTTTGTTTTATTCTGAAAACTCAATCTGAAATAAAATTAAATACAAATAAGTCAAACAAAGTACCTTTCATAGATGGTTTTTAATGTCATTTGATCTGGAACACCTTCAGTCTCTTCCAAATATAATATGAGCCACGAAGTCCGGTACGGCCACTGCTCAGTGAGGTTGATCCAGCTGGCAAGCCTATCCCAGTTGAAACTAATCTGATTGGCTCTTAGCAAACGCCCTTTGAGGAACAAAGAAACATTTAAAAATTAATAGATGCATAAATGTAAAATATTTAGCAAATTCACAAATAACTTTAAACTTTTAAAATTTGCCATTTGGTTATACAAGTTCATACCTAGTATTTATATAGTTTCTAAAATTCAGATTTTAAAAATAAAGACTTATACTCAATTCTATTTAATGCTTTTTTTTTTTCCAGAGGGAGAGAGAGAGAGAGAAAATCAACTTTATTTAGTTTTTCACCTGGCCTTTGTTTCTCAGACACTTTTGTATATCTGGTGCTGGGGTTCGAACCCAGGTCCTCACACATGCCAGACAAGTGCTCCAAACCACTGGGCCACCACTCGAGCCTCAATTCTATTTAATTCTAAAGTAATTTTTTTGTTTGGTTTGATATTGGTGAGATAGGCTTCTTTGACCAAATACATGTAGGTAAAAATCTTCCTAGCTGAGTCCGCAGTCTCAACACTGCCTATAATCACAGAGTAGAACATCAATTCATCCATAGTAGTCCCCTCCTCTAAAGTATCATCAGCTAAGATCCTACTAATCCAAAAATGCTGGCCCTTTCTTGTTTCACCATGGGTGAAGGTACAAGCCCATACACTTTTATTTTTATGTAGCAAGGGCAGCCTATGAAAGTGACCTAACAACTGAGCTGTTTCTAAAATCTGCTATTTTTATATCTAATAAAACAACTCTGCCTATGGGCAGGGTTTTCAGCGGACTCTAAATCAGTGGTCCACCGCTGGCAAGCTTACAGGTGGACTGCTGCAGTTCTCAGACTTTTACAACCAGGGCTTCCTTTCACTGCATCGTTGGTTTCACCTTCATTTGGTAATGATTCTGAAATACTGATACTGTTGCTTTTTAATTTTAAGACATGATCAGTTTTATGTCATTATAATCAGTTTAGTTAGTCTGGACCAAGATACCTATTTGCTTTGGTTCACATATGAAGTAACCCTTTTCCTACTACTAATAGATGTAGATATACAACCCTCCATCCAATTCGATCCACATCTCCAGACCCTCGTTCCCTCAGCAAATCTGCTTATACATGCAAACTTAATTTTCATCATTAAAATTTTTTTCCCTGGAAGGTGAGGTCTGGTCTGAAAGATCAGAGACAGGGTCATCACATTCCAAAGCTTGTGAGCTACAGTCATAAGCATTTGAGAGCTGTGAAAATGCTAGAATATCAGAATCAGTGATACACTAGGATTGAAAATAAAATGCTTAACAAAACAGACATGCTCCCAACGTTCATGAAGTCTATGCTCAGTGGAGCAGACAAGAAATCAAACAAAAAAGCATGAAATGAATTAAGCACAAATTGTAACAAGAGAAGAGATCTACTCTCAATAAACAGGTTAATACAGAACTTATATATTTTTTTTTTTTAAAAGGCAACGAAGAGCAAAGAATGAAAATACACTTGCAACACGGACAACACACTTCGTCTAAACTTCTGAAGGGAACACACTGTGAGAAAAGCATTTAGAACTGAATTGGAGACCCAGGTTACAGCAATGTAAGTATGAAACTTCATCCCCTAACGAATGGAATTAGATCCTCAAATTAACAACTTGGAGAAAACAGTGAGTATCTCAGATTTAACTACAGTTGCTTTATTGAGCTTTTAAAATTCATTCATGAGTATGTTAGTCATTGATGGCAGAGACATAGGACTTAAGTCTCCACCCTAAAAGAACTCAAGGTTGTGTTGGGAGAGAGGAAACAGTAAAAATCAATCACAAAACAATGAGATACATACATACTGCCACATGAACACCAAAACCAGTACCAAATCCAGAAGCAGCAACTGAGGGAAGCCTTCTTAAGGAGTGTGACTTCCAGAACCCAGCTCTGAGGAAGGGCGGAAACAGGCAGGTGCTAAGAAACACAGGGAACAGCAAGTGCTGAGCCGTGAAGGAACTCGTCACATACACAACTGGAAAGCGATTTGTGTATAAATAAAACAAGTGTTCTTCCTTAAGAATATATCTACCCTGCAATTAGTTAAGAAATAGAGCAGCAGCAAGAAAAATCTGTTCAATGAAGGTATTTAAAATTAGTTTTAATTTTATCCTCCAACATAACCCATAAAATGAAGCACTTTGGACAAAGTAAAACATGATTTTTAAGTAGGAAACCACTCAACTAAATACTTACCAATATTTATCTACTAAAACCCAAAATTCTTTTCTGATATTAGCCTGTCTGGTATAGGTCATTACTAAGAGCAACTACCATTTGCATGGTGTTCAGCAGACAGCATACACTTTTACATACACACGAATGGCCAGGACTCCAACCCACTCCTCAGCCTTATCCTAACCCTTCCCAACAAAATATATTTCCTTACACACTTCCAACTAATGTTACCGGTTAAATGGAAAATTCATAGTGAAAGCAATAAAGAATTCCATTAAAACACAAAGATTAAAATCTGTTCATTCTTTCACCATGATACTTGTAATTTAAGCAATGAAAACAATTGTATTAGGCACTTTTATAAAATGGAAATTTTACCAAGAAATTTTTCATGTTCAGGAAGAGTTAAGAGTTGATGAAACATAAAATAAAAATGTTTTTAGTTTAATAATGTAGAAAGTTTGCTGTTATAGTCAAAGACTAATATTATAAAATCTTATATTCAACATATGATTTTTGTTTTTAACTCTGAAATGTATAAGCATCATTATTTTTAAAATGCAAATCTCAGCATCTATTATTAAATGATATTAATAATTTCAGGCCTCTATAGAGTATCCAAAAAGGTCTAAACATAATCCAAAGATCTGCTTACAGATATAAGGCCTGAAATGAACTGGCCACTGCTGTCTCTCTGACGTCACTTCCACTATTCTCTTTTACTCCCCAAACTCCAACCAGGCCTCCAGCTATTCCTGGAGCCCTACCTCAGGGCTTCCTTGCTTAGGATCCTTAAGAAATATGCCATTCTTGGTTCTCACTTCATTCAGGTCTCTTATTCCTTCACAACAAAATCCCAGATATTGTGAGTATTGAGGAAACAGGAAAAAGCAAGAGAGACAGAAATCCTTGCCACGTAGATTTTACATACTGCTGAGAGGAGATGAACCAAACAACGGTGAATGAAAGTATATCAGAAGGCAGGAAGGGGTAAAGCAAGACCATCAAAGTCAGGGTGTCACTCTATGAAAGACAGCGCAGGAGGATCTCATGGAAAAGCTGACATTCACACAAAGACTTTAAAAGAAGAAAGGAATCCCAACACACATATATCTAAAGAATAACCACTACAATTTTTTTTCTTCTAAACAAAAGTGGGAAGCCCTTCAGTGGGAGCACGCCTGGCATTTTCCTGAACAACAAAAGAAGTCAGCAAGAGATAAAAAAGGGAGAGACGAAGGAGATGAGGTCAGAGGGGAGAAATGGACAGAGACAGACAGACCATAAAGGACCTTGTAATAAACTCCAAGGACTGACTTTTAGAAAAATGGGGTCATAGAGTTCTGAGCAGAGAAATAACATGATTGGTTTCAATTTAAAAGAATCACTACGACTGAACATGGGAAACAGATGGCAGAGAGCAAGAGACAAGAGCAGGTACACCAGTTAGGAGGCTGTGGCAACAACTGATAGAGGTGAGGTGTAACGGTGCCTCACAAGGGTAGACTGCGAGAAACAGTGAGAAATGCTCAGACTCTGCAGACAGACTGGAGATAAAGAATTAGCGAGTAGAGGGCTGGGAATGTAGCTCAGTGGTAGAGTGCTTGCCTAGGCCCTCGTTCAAGCCCTAGTACCACAGTTAATTAATAAACTAGCTAATTAATTAAACTCACAAATTGGAGAAAGTAAGATTTTTCCTCTGAGGATCTGGAAGAAGAGTTGAATTAACAGATGGGAAAGACTGAGTGGATTAAGTATGGGGCAGAGAATCCAAGTTCAGCTTTGGACATAATAAGTATCAGATGTCAGGCTGGAGCGGTGGCTCAGCGGTTACGGCGCTTGCCTGGCAAGCGTTAGAACGCGAGTTCAAACCCCAGCACCACGTACACAACGAAGTGTCTGAGGAATGAGGGTCACATGAAAAACTAAATAAAGATTGCTTATCTCTTAAAAAAAAAAAGTATCAGATGTAAAAAAGCAATTGGAGCACTACAGGGCTAAAGATACACATTTGAGAGTCCCGGGCATACAGATGGTGCTTAAAACTTCAAGAAACAAGTGGCTCACTAAGGGAGCTGCTCTAGATAGAAAAGGAGAGCCCTGAGAACCATGGCCAAGGGCATTCCAATGACCAGCAAGGGAGAAGGAGACTTTAGTACGTGCTGCGCTCTGGAAGCAGGAGGAGGAAAGTGTTTCAGTGATCTGGCCACTGGACTTGTCACGTGGAAGCCACCTTCAAAATGCAATTTTGCTGAAGTACTAAGAGCAACAGAGTATTGACATAGGTTTAGAGGGTGAATAATATGAAGAATAGGGACAGTCAACTCTTTCAGGGAGTTTTATTGAGTGGAAATGGGATAGGAGCTAGAGGCAGAGGGATAGTCAAGAAAAGTTCTCCCTGAGAAGGGAGAACCAAACTGTGTTGAAGGGAGTGATATGCAAGTGGTGGGGAGCACTACTCCACTCAGTCTCGTTCTCATGGCACTCATCCTTACCTGTCGTGGCATGGCACCTTTCAGTCTTCCCCCTCAGGGCAGAGATTTTATCTTTCTCTCTGCAACCTCTGCATAGGGTAGACACTCACTATATATTTGTTAAATGAGTACACAGATGCTGTTGATGATATAACAAAACAGTCTCATTGTCAAACATGACCTAGTGAGGTTGAGACCTCATTTAGAGATTTAATGATCAATACTATTGGACTATATTAGATACAACCTGATTTATTTTTTGCTGTGCTAGGGATTGAACCTAGGGCTTTGTGAAGGCAGGCAAATGCTCTAACACTAAGCTATACCTCAGCAGCACAGTCTCACCCTAATACAGTTCATGGCATGAACTTCAACCTTAGTGTAAAATGCAACTGCAGTTTAACTATCAGAGTCCAGACTAGTAAAGTGTACAAAGTGTCAATTAATGCTATGCAACATAAGAATATTTTACAAATTGAATTACAAATATTTGTATGACTGCCATAATGCTGATTAGTAATTAAGTCTTAACATGATGGAGAACAGAATTCCATGCAAAGAATTTAGTCATGGGGCAATAATCATCAATTTTGTTCTCAATACTTTTTATTCAAAATACTATATGAAGGATGGAGCAGTGGCTCAGCAGGTTCAAAGCCCAGCACCACGTACACAGCGAAGTGTGGGTGCAACGAAGGCCACATGAAAAACTAAAAAGTTGATTCTCTCTTTCCCTCCCTCTCTCACTGTCCCTCTTTCTTCAAAAAAAAAAAAAAAATACTATATGAAAACAGTACAAAAAATCTAAATTTCAACATTTTAAATTGTAAGTACACTCAGTTACATAAATTAGAATAAAATCATCTTTACACACCGGTAAAAATTTAACCAGAGATGAAATAAACAATTTTAAAAATCATCAAATCTTAAAGTAACAGTACACAACTCATGGCTGATTTTCAACTAATACTGACTTCATCAGATGCATTTAATATAAATAAAGCAGGTGTTCAGCAATGTAACCACATAAACCCAACACATGCCTTTTTTTCTAAAATGAAACTACTTTGTTAATTTTAAAGCTTATTATCTACCACAGATAATAAGAAGCAAAAGTCACCTGTCACAGACACGATATTAAGCAATCTTCTCATGGTCTGGGGACTGATGTCACTGAACCAGTCTTCAGTAACCAGCAGTTTGGTGAGATCGAAGGACATCTGCCGAGTGATGGTCCTCTGCATCTGTCTCCTCCGGTAAGTGTCCTGAAACAGACGCTCATCAGTGCCCGTAAGCCCACACTGGCAGTCTGAGAACACAGGGTTTTCTGAGAAGTTAACGTGTGTTTACAACAACAGCAAAATGCACTGCTTTAGTCAAAGAGGAAGACTATATGGTAATAACGACATCATTATCCCCATCCCTTACAGACAGTGTAAGGTAGCATTAGCGACAACTGCATCTTATGCTACAGTTTGCCGTCACATGCACATGACTTACAGTTGTACACTTAGAGAAAGCTCAGTGCCTTTAAGATTAGCAAGGAGAATCCTGAAAAGATTCATATTCAAACCCTATGGAGGCTCAGCACTTGCAGGAAGTCTACAATAATAAAGCACCTTCACCCAGTCTAGTTTTGAGGACTCAGAACCTTGTGCGGCAAGGTATGGCCATTATGTCACAGGCCCTCTAGCCAGCTTGGCACCTCACAGAATGAGAGGCACTCTACAGGTGGGTGCACTAAGGAATGCCATTTCACAGGAGAATCTCCTCACAGGCAGGTATCCTCACCTCAGGTGGCTGCAACCTTGGGACTCTGACTCCCAGGAGAGATATTTAAGATGGTCAGAACAGCCCCTCTGAATTTAGTGCTGTCAACTATAACTCATCTTATTAACTCCCACCCATAACCAGGAAGGGCAGAGGCATAAAATCAAATGGTCAAAATGTCACCAAAGACAAGTTTGTTAAAAAAAAAAAAGTCAAATGTCTAAATTTAATGGTAGCAAACCTGAAAAAAGACAAGGACTGTGCAGGCTCAAGTTAGCTGTCCCAATGTGGCCTCACTTTCAGCAGGTATATGTCTTCCTGCCTTAACACATGTAGCCAGGCATGGACCAATCCCTGCTCCGCACAAACAAGATGGGGCAAACAGGGACAACCAGCACTTGAGAGGGGAAGCCCAAGGTGGCTGGGAAGGAGGGCACGGGATCACTATAGGCACAGAAAAGGCGCACATCCCGCAAACCCCCAGGAGGATGAAGGCAGGCTGAAAGACAAAGCCAGGCACTTTCTCTCACCACAAACCTTTACAGCTATGGGGGCAAAAGGCTTATCTCAGCCACCTCAGCAAGGAAGATTGTGGGTGAAATCACTAAGAGCGCTTTAAAATCTGAGACTTCAATTCAACTGGCTCAGGATCTGGGTCACCACTTGGGCTGTGACTGGGCTGGGAGACGACAGGGGCTCCTCCCATTTAAGTCTGCCAGTGGTGTAGGTGCAAACACTCCCTGAGACGCCACAAGCAAAAGGCAATCAACCACCACATCTAGCTGAACACTTGATGCATCACAACAGACGGCTGGGTGGCATCTTTACCCTCATCTGAACAACTGCAACACACAGTGCCCAAAACAGACTAGGCTGGGAGCGTGGCTCAATGGTGGAGGGCTTGCCTAGCACTGATAAGGGCCTGGGTTCCCGCCTGAGAGCTGAACAGTGATTGATTAAATCTAGTAAAGCAAATTACCCGTCTGTTGAGGGCTGTCTTGCTACCAAGTTTTGTCATCTCCCCAAGGCTGTTTTGTGAAACTCTTCTGTCAGCATCCTCCTGGATCCCTGAAAGAATGTATCAAGAGAGGGCCGTCTCGTCTGCACTACGTTCTGTTGTATATCAAATACCAATGATACTTTTTAAGGTAGCAAAAGTCGCCACAAAAACAACAAGACTCTTTCAAACCCAAGTACTTTAGGAGCTTCTCTTTACCTGTAGTATCTGAGCATGGAATGTCACCATTTGCTGTTGAAGTTACAAGAAATTTTCTTGCATTGCTAAGTCCGCGACTATTAAGGAAAACAGGCAGGTGAACGATATTGCGCATGTAGTCGTGCCCATTTATATTTGAGTCACGAAGCACACTACTGAGGTTCTGGTTAATGGCCTTTATGATAATGTGTGGATCACTTGCGAAAATGGCAATAAAAGGGCCTTTTGAAAACAGAACTCGGACCTGTGGTAGAAGAAATGCACAGTTGTGACAGAAAGTTTAAGTTGCCCAATATAATAAAATATGTTTTCAAACTTTGTGCTTTCCTTCAGTGACTATAAAATAATTCATTTTTCATCACAATGTGTTTTATAGGAAAACAAATTTTACTGATGGCTTGATCTGGGTTTGTTACCATCTGACAGCAACGAAATATGCAGAGAAAGCCATGCTGTTCTGCTTTGAGGCACGTGCTCTGCCCAGTTACACTGCTACTGTTTATGACACACCCCAGAGAGTCTGTGATGTGTCCCTCTTTAACCAAAAATCCTGCAAATTCTGTGGGTTCCTTACATTATCTCGAGCTCTAATCATACCTATCTGCAAAAAAAAGGTGGGGTTCACACTCTGGACTTAAGAGATGATCCATTTGTATGCTTCCTCAACTGCCTTCATGTTAAATCATGTACAGGGCTTGACAATGAAATACGTACTCTTCCTATGCTTCTGCATAAAGAATGGCTGTTTTCACGGAGGAAAAACTAAGAAAGAAACCAGTACTACTCCAAAAACAAGCATTTCTACCCCAACAGAGGTACTTTGTGAAGTCATGTATCCCCCCACTGCCATGCTGCAGCTGACAACGACAGGCTTCAAGACGGTCGAAACGTACAGTGTCCAGCATCTGAAGGACTTTGTCTTGCTCGCAGGCATCGAGTCCATCAATGATGACCACAAGCCTTGTCTGATTCTGAGTGAAGCTGTCAATGGTTTTTGCCATCTTGGCCATCAACTCCACTTCACACTTCAGAACCTGCATGAAAGAAAGTTCACAGAAAGCACTGACGGGATGTACAGTGCGACAGAAAGGCATCCAGCAGGTGGGAAAGGGCAGCAACGTCCTTGTTCCACCCAAAGGCTGCAGTGAATGCTTCGCAGTGTACCAAGCGACTATACATGCTCAGGGCACTGCACCTTCAGAGTGGCACTGAAGGGTAACACTACAGTAGCCACTTGAAAAGGACAACCCGGGGCTGGGGCTGGGGCTGAGTGGTACCGCAGACCACATGTCTCCATCTCCAGCCCCACAGAAACAAGCAAATGAACAAACAGAAAAGGACTCCCTGAGCTAAGCAACTGACTTGCCAAAGTCAGAGGACTGATGCCAAAGACTTGGATTTGAATGCAAATGCAAAGGATTTCTGACTTCCACACTGTTAATAGCTGCCTGACGGCATGTGACTTTGGCCAAAGGAAGCAGCTACAGAATTCTAGAAAGTTCCATTTTATACTTTTTAAAAAATATGATTACCAAGCTCTAGAGGAAACTGTATTACTAGGTAGTAACTACCACCTGTGAAATAATCTGCTAACTCCTGTGAATAGCCTATAAGTCTATTTTATAAAAACATGCTTTTGTGATAACTTTTTTCACTCTTATATATTTGCACAGGAAAAGAGAATAAAACTACAAGTAAATGCAGTAACTTCTCGTTTCTGGTTCAGCATAAAAGCACCATGGAAGTCACTACTCCTCGAGTGTGTATGTAATTGTGTGTATGTGTACATGTGTGTATAGTTGTGTATGTATGTACCTGTATGCGTATGTATATGTGTATAGTTGTGTGTGTGTGCGTGTGTGTGTGAAATTAAAGACATCAATGATCCAAGGGATAGGAGGGAGTAGCTATACTAATTTCAAACACCACAGACTTCAAAGTAATGACTGTTTTGGGTATGTCATATATATGTCTTATCTTGAAGACCCTAACAGACACTTCACTCAAGATTTACAGATGGCACATAAGCATACAAAAAGATGCTCCACAATCTAAGTCACTGGGGAAATGCAAATTCAAATGATGATAAACCGCTACACACTTACCAGAAGAGTCATAATGCAGAAAACTAGTTACACCAAATGAGGACAAGATGTGGAACAACAAGAACCCCCAAACCCTCATCCGTTGCTGGTGGGAGAGCAAAATGGTGCAGCCACTCTGAAGACAATTCGGTGATTTTTAACGAAACCACACACTCTTACCTTATGATCTAGTAGTAATCACATTCCTTGGCACTCACCCAAAGGAGCTGAAGACATATCTATATAAAAATGTGCACGCAGGTATTTATAGCAGCTTTGCTCTTAACTGCTAAAGTTTGAAGCAACAAAGACGTCTTTCAAAAGGTGAATGAATAAATTAACTGTGGTACATCTGGGCAATGTAATATTATTCAGTGCTAAAAGGAAATGAGCTTCTAAGACATGGAAGGAATATAAATGAATATTACCCAGTGAAAAAAGCCAATGTGAAGAGCCCTCATAGTGTACGATTCCAACAACATGGCATTCTGGAAAATATACAGAGTCAGTATAAAGACCAGTGGCTGCCAGGGGTTAGGTGGGACAGAGATGAACAGGTAGATCACAAAGGCTTCTATGACTATGGAAATACTCTGTATGATACTACCCATCATTGGACTATGTGCAAATCCACAGAATGTACAACATCAAGAGCAAACCTGAACATAAACTGAAGACACTGGGTGATCACGACGGGTCAATGCAGGTTCATCAGATGTAACAAATGTGCACTCTGGTGGGGATGGTGGGAATAGAGGAGGCAGAACACATGTGGAGGTCACTGGCATATGGGGTATCTGTACTTCCCTCCTGATTTAGCTGTAACCCTAAAACTGCTTTAAAAATAGTTGTGAATAAACAAACAAACAAACTAAATGCAACACCTTAACACTTAGCATATGCCCTAAAACCCCAGTAGCCTGGTGGTGGCAGCACATTCACATTACGATTTTTTCTAATAATAAATGAGTGCTTACTTTCATGAATCCTTCACTTTTCAATTTGTGCAATTTGGAGGCAGCATTATGGAGGCGTTTTCTCTGTGAATTCAGCAGAGAGTCCAACACTTGCCACCACGTTCGGCAGTTGAGCACAAAGGCCAGCCCCACTACAGATGCCATTGCTATGAGGACAGCATTCACTGTCATGTGTTTTGGGTCAACTCTGAATATAGCCAGCAGAGTAATTCCAGCAATGATACAGCCAAAGATAAAAAGGAAAATGACAAAAGATGGGAGACAACATGTTTTTTTCCATTTCTTTTTACCTGTAATACAAACAAATGGTTTTAATGATTATTAACATACCAAGTATCTAGAAAACCATAATCATTACAGTCACAGCATAAATGACTCTGACATTCAAGTCATGTTTTCATGAAAATAAAGCAAACATTTATCTGCCCCCTTTTTTTGAGAGAGAGGGAGAGAGAGAATGTTAATTTTTTATTATGTTTTTTCCTCTGGTTTTTGTTTTTCCTCCACTTAGTTATGTATGCGATGCTGGGGATCGATTCCAAGTCCTCAAGAATGCCAGGCAAGCACTTTACCCTTGAGCCACCTCTCCAGCCCCCACTCACCCCATCTTAAAACCCAGACATAGATGAAGGAAGAGGAAGGGAATCCTACCCTGAGCATCTTCAGTCTTGAAAACTCGAAAGAGCCTGGTTGCCAAAAAGCCAAACTCTCTTTCACAAGCGTCCGAGAGGGTTGCGATCATCTCAGCCAAAGACGTCTCTCCACCTACGCTGGACAGCCTATTGTAATCCGTGAACAAAAACCTTGGAGAAAGGGCAAACCGAGCTTAGTGTCTAAAGCAGCAGAGAACTTCAACGTGTGTCTGGCTCTATCCCCGTTACGCTTATGCTTCTTGATGTTCTCTTCAAAATTCTGCTTTTAAAAATTCTGAAGAGGAAATAACTTGTAAGCAGATATCTTCTATGTTCAACATTTTACATATTTCTCATGGGGGATAAATGTTAACAAAAGTTAAACGCAACAGAGTTACAAGAAGCAACTCAAGGGCAGAGGGAAACAACGCAGAGCTGGGACAAGAGCATCAGACCTCTCGGCAGACCTCACTGCGCAGTGCCAGTGGGTGGCCAGAGGAGTTGATAAAGAAAGCTTCCCACTACCAGCTGAGGAGATGGGAACATAAGAGAATATTCATTAGAGTCATTAAGCATTTCAAACCCAGTGAAGCCACTTAAAAACTCAAGATTTTCAAGTGTCATACTTCATCTAGCAAGGATTTAGAAATAGTTGTAAGACATTCTTTTCACAATTGCTCTTTAAAATAACTGAATTACTTGCATCTTGAGTCTCTGAATCATTATTTCCATATTAGTCCCTTGTTCTTCCATGTAGCAATTAAACCCTCACTTTAATTCAGTAGATAAGCCTAGCTTTCAAAATACAAACTGGGATCATATTGTACTATATTATATGGTCTTGACTGATGCTATTTTAATTGTTCTAAATTTAAAAAATGTTCTCATTAAAGTGTTTTACTTATTTTCTGTAAAAATATTTCCCCCCCAAAAAAATATTTCCCCAAGTATTTTATTCCATTGCTGTGATTTCCTTTGACCTTTTTCCTTTGAAATGTCTCATTTTTTTAATCCTTTTCTCTCTCTCTCTCTCTCTCTTTTTAAAGAGAGAAAGGGACAGTGAGAGAAGAGAGAAAGAGAATCAATTAAATTTTATTTAGTTTTTCATCTGGCTTTTGTTGCTGTGACACGCAGTTGTGTACGTGATGCTGGGGTTTGAACCCGGGTCCTTGCACATGCCAGGCAAGCACCATAACCACTGAGCCACCGCTCCAGCCCTTTAATCCTTTTCTTAATACATAATCCTAACTGCTAGCTATAATAGTCTTTCAGTACTTGTGGGGAACAGTTCCAGTCCCTTATATAAAATGGCATATTAGTGTTTATATATAACCTATACACACCCTTCCATGTACTTTAAATTATCTCTAGATTATTAATTCTTAATGCAATGCAAATGCTATGTAACTTGTGACTTGTGTTGTTTAGAGAATCACAATAAGAAAAAGTCTGTACATTTTCAGTACAGGTGTATTTTCAATCCATGAATGGTTGAATGTATCCAAGGATACAGAGGTCTCACTCTACTTATAAACGTTACCTTTATTTTTCTCCCTTATATTCATAGTTTGGATATTTCATTTGATTTGGTTATTTATTTTCATCTTAAAATTACACATACTTGATCTTATAACTTAAAACTTCTTAATCTTTAAATGCTCTTTTAATTCTTTTGCTAACTCCTATTGCATTTCTTTTGTTTTCAATTTTATAACCTTTTTTCCTTTTTTGTATCTTCAGCAGAAGCCCTATACGTTTCCTCTATTCCTTGGCCTAAATGTTCTCCTATTTCCCCGTAAACTTCCTCTTGATATAGTACTTTGGACAGAGACGAGGAAAAAGGCCCCTGGAGAAACAAGCTGGGTTTCCTGAAGTTACACACTCACTGCAGCAGCCATGGGGCCTCCAGCCTGGAGTTCTCGATGCCAGGACTCCATGCTCACCCCAGTCCTCTCTCCAGAATGTGCTCCCAAGGGCAGTAACAGGGGATAAGAGGGAGGGAAAGGGAAGGGTTTATGTACAAAGAAAATGTGGCCAATATTTCTTCATGGAAAAGTAGTTCAATGTATAAGAAAGTGTTTCCCAAATGTATTGGAACAGGGCATGTTTTCAGGTTTTGGGTTCTTTTTCCCCCCGATATAAAGTTCACCTAAACTTAATTTTTTTTTTTTTGTTTTGTTTAACCTTCTTAAAGGTCCCCTCTGTCAAAAGGGCTGAGGACCCACCTCACAGGTAGAGCCTTTGTGGTCTGCTCTGGCAGTTCAGGAGGGTTCACAAACATCAACTTGAAGAGGAGTTCCAAATACCCAATGTGTCTCGCCAACCTGGTACTGAGGACCCAGGCCCAATTCCAGCTCTCTCCTTCCCTTCGTCCACCAAAGTAAATGACAACTGAAATTCACAGTTTTAAAAAATTATTCAAAACAATCATTAGTCAGGCTGCTTCTTTTCACCAAATAGTCAACTATTAGGTAGTGACAGCTAAGTTTACTTAACTTTTTATGACCATATACTAGTTCCTAACTATTCCTCAAAGAATTCTTCAATTAACACCCACCCCCCAACCTAAAGAAGATGTGTAAAACATAGAAAGGAAACTGAATAAAATACAATCTAGGAAACACAATCAGAAACATAATGTCTTAAACAGAGAGATGCTCCTACTTCAGATTCGAACGTAAACGACTTCGGGTTTATCACTGTTTATAAATGCTGAAGTTGCCAGTTCCCCCAAATGTAAATCTGTTCCCCTTCTTGCAATGGAAGGTACTCCCAAGAATAAAGACCATATTATATTTTCTGTTTGTTTTTGCAGTGCTGGAAATCAAACCCTTGCCTTACACATGCTAAGCAAGCACTCTACCACCGAGCTATATCCACAGCTCTTATATTTTTTTCTTACTCTGCTTTTAGAAAATAAAAATTATGGGCTGGAGTGGTGGCTCAGCCATAAGGCACTTGCCTGGCATGTGTAAGGACCCAGGTTCAAACCCCAGAACCACGTACACAACTGAGCTTTGGAGCAATGAATACCAGATGAAACACTAAATAAAATTGGTTCTCTCTCACTCTCTCTTTAAAAAAATAAAAAGAAAAGAAAAAATATGGTAATGGTCAAAATGCTTAAGAGCATACCAATGATGGCTAGCTATGATGCTTTCTCTTCAGAAAAGACTTAAATATGTCATTAATGAACATTTATGAGGGTTAAGCATAATAAACGAAGAATCCTACTTCAATATGAACAAGTAAAACACTAGTTTTTAAAACAACTCCAGCCATGTTGTGATGTTCCTCTAGGCCAACCCATAAAATAGCAAAAAATATCATTTTTCAGTCAATTATGAAAGTCATGTATAGGTTTTAAGAGATAAATAAGACAATGGTTTAAGTAAAACAATTCATTTTGATGTTTTCTCCATTTTTGGAAAAAATAAAAAGAAGGGCAGGAGTGATAGCTCAGCAGTTGGAGCGCTTGCCTGACATTTGTGAGGACCCAGGTTCAAACCCCAGCACCACATACATAACTAAGTGTCAGAAAAACAAAAACCAGATGAAAAAATAAAATTTGATTCTCTTTCTCTCTAGGGAAAAAAAAAAAAAGATGAAAAGTAAAGACTTACTGAAAAATATGTATAAGAGAGCCAGGAAGCTCAATGACACTGCTATTCCAAGATTTGGGTCAACTGTGAAAGCAAACAGTAAGCCAAGCCCTCCACAAAGCAACACAGTAATAAATACTATTAGCCATGAAAACTGAAAAAGAGGTTCGATCTGTTGTCCTGCAAATGTCTTCATTTCATCTGAAAGAGAAATTAATATAACAACATTATTCCTGATTCAAGAAATGTAACTTTTAGCTTGATTTTCAATTTATACATTTTCAGGATAAACTTTTATTAGGTTCTATGTCCCTAGACAGAATGTTGCTACTTGGTCATTTTAACAGTGGTTCCATTCCATAAACATAAGCACCTCATTTCCCAAGGGCTCACCTACATGTCATACCCACTTTCCTGCTTGTACAAAACCCTTTTCTACACAATCCCATTTGTCAAGTTTTTATTGGTATTTCTGCAGTTTGTATTATACAAACAATAATGCACTGTTTTCACATGCTAAAGTAAAGCAATATTCTGGGTCTTCAAACTACACATCACTAGCACTCTTCTCTGGTCACCTCCCTTTTCCCTTCAATCACATTCCAGAATCACAGTTCTTAAAGGTGTGTGGAGCCCATATGCACCCCATACATGTTGTTCCTGCTATGAAACTTGGAGCAGTCTTCACAGGTAATACTGAAACCTCTCCTCAAAGAACAAGCTCAATTTTTTCCAAGCAAAAGGTGTATGTGTTGGGGTGGGGGTTAGCTGTGTGTGTTGGGGGGGGTGTCCCTGAGAGAGGGACTATGCTAGGGAAAATGTCTAGTCTACTGTGACGCAAGGGCACAGGATTGCCCAATGGCAAAAGATGCAGCAGAGGTGCAAAGTGACAAGGATGTGAAGTGCCTGAGACTGCACCAAGAGTCTAATCTGACATTAGCACACCACTGGACCTGTGCTAGCAAGGAAACACCAAGGACCAAGGGGAAGACCAGGAGAGGGGCTAAAACCCTAAGAAATCTATTTCAGCCAACCAGGTGACACACGTTCCCATACACAGAGCTTTTCTTTACTCCAACTAAAACCATGTTAAACATGCAGACTGTGTACATGTACTCTACCTTCTAGTTTCTTGAGTAAGAAAGACTTCCCACTTCCCCACTGTGCATAGAGCCCCACACAAATGGGTGGCTGCATGGTAGGCTCGCTGAGAATATCTGCCAGGGCGCTGCTATACAGATCATAGCCAAGCATGTCACCATCTGTTTCAGTAGGGGACAAGTGTCCTGTAAGTAGAAACATAACAAATTAGGAAGAAGCATCAATTCTCATTTATTGTTTGTTAGAGGGAAAAACTCAGTGTAAAATATTTAGAACTACATAAAATTAGGCTCAGAGACTCTTAGACAAATACCATATTTTATGGAATTTAAGCCACTTATTGATAAAAGAGATACCATTTTTATGTGCAACTAAGAAAAGAAGCTACCAAATTGTGACAATGCTTTCTTATCACTTACAAGATACATTCCAACCTCAAAGATATTAAAATGTGGAAAAATATGCAAAGTCAATAAAATGATAATGAAAACACAAATTAGGTTAGGCACACACCTAGAATCCCAGTGACATGACTCAGGAGGTTGAGGTAGGAAGATCCAAGTTCAAGGCTAGCATCAACAACTTAGGCCCTAAGCAACTTAGGGAGACCCTGTCTCAAATTTAGAAAAAAGGCTGGAGATGAGGCTCAGCGGTAAAGGGCCCCTGGGCTTAATCCTCAGTACAATCAATCAATCAATCAATAAGAGAAAGAAAGAGAATTACGTTGGCCAGGCATGGTGGTGCTTGCCTGTAACTCCAACAACAACTTGGAATGTTGAAGCATAAGATCAACGATTTGAGGCCAGGGGGCTGGAGTAGTGGCTCAGCAGTTACAGCACTTGCCTGTCTGCACCAGGTACACAATGAAGTGTCCAAGCAATGAAAGCCACAGGAAAAACTAAATAAAATAGATTCTCTCTCTCTCTCTAACTGTCCCTAACATAAAAGAAGAAAAAAAAAAAGAGGGAGTTGGTGATTTAGCTCAGTGGCAGAGTGCTTGCCTAGCATGTGCAAGGCCCAGAGTTCGGTCCTCAGCCCTGAAAAAAAAAGTTAGAGGCCAGCCTGAGCAACTTATCAAGACCCTGTCTCAAAACAGAATTTGAGAAAAGGGTGAGGGATATAGCTCAAGAGTAGAACAGTTGCCTAGCATGTGTGAGGCTTTGGATTTAAAAATAAAAGTCAACGGGTATGGGCTGGACAGGTGGCTCAGTGGTAAGAGTGCTTGCCTGGCGTGCACAAGGACCAGGGTTCGAACCCTGGCACCACATACGAAACAAAGTGTCAGAAAAACAAAACCTCTCTCTCTCTCAAAAAAAAAAAAAAAAACGTTAACGGGTGTGTGTATAAAGGTGATCACTGCAGTACTGCTTGATAACAGCAAATGAAACCAAATATTCATTAATATAGAACTGAATGTATTATTAGAATTCTATGATGGAAGATTATACAATAACTAAGTTATGATACAGTTTATTACTTAAAACTTTTATAATAAACATGGTCTGACCTAACTTTTTTTTAAAACTATACACATAGTATAAAACATTTTATATACTTTTTTTTTCTTTTTTTTTGCAGCACTGGTGATTGAACTCAGGGTCTCTCTACCACTGAATTATACAATTTTTATTTTGAGACAACATCTCACTAAGTTGCCGAGGCTGGCTTCAAACTTGTGATCCCCCTCCATCAGCCTCCCAGGTAGCTGGGAATATAGATGTGTGCCACTGCACCTGGCTTTAAAACATTTTCATGTATGTAAAGAAAAGCCTGATGAGTCATTCAAATAATTACCAGTCGGAAGATAGGAGACAAAGGGAAATTTGTCTTTTCTCCTAAGCTTATGCAATCATTTTTAAAATTTAATGACTATGCATTACTACTGTAATTAGACAAATATTTTAAAACACAAAAATGATAATACATTAGAATCATACTTAAAAACAAGATCTGAGTATGCAGTCAAACAGGAAAGTGATGAGATTCTATCATCTCCTGCTTTTTTGGTAAATTTTAGTAGAAATTATTCCACATTTCAAAACATCATATATTAATGATTACATTCTTATACGTATCCTTTTCTTTTTCTTTTTAAAGAGAGAACAGGACAGTGAGAGAATTTTATTTTTAGTTTTTCATCTGGTTTTTGTTGCTCCAACATTTAGTTGTGTATGTGGTGCTGGGTTTGAGTCCAGATCCTCGTGCATGCCAGGCAGGCACTATACCCGCTGAGCCACCATTCCAGCCCCCCTATGCATCTTTTTCAATCGAAATCTGTTTTAGTACAATATTCAAAGCAATATACTAAATGTTACAGAGAAAACAAAGATTAACAAAAAAAGCATGGAATTTGAAAGGGAGAAAAAAACTAACTAAATACATACACATATACCTTAGGCAGTAAGTGTAAAAAAGGAAATGCAGCTGTGTGTGGTGGTACATGCCTATAATTCCAGCTACTCTAGAGGTTGAGGCAGGAGGATCAAAAGTTCCAGGCCACCATGCTTTTATAATTATGTCATGGTATATTCTAACATCATGTATATCTAAAAAAGAAACAATTCAAAAAAAAGTTCCAGGCTAGCCTGGGAAATTTAGATCCTGTCCCAAAAAACAAAATAAAAAGGCCTGAGGTGAGGCTCAGCAGTAGAGCGCTTGGAGCCCTCGGGTTCAATCCCTAGTGCTGAGAAAATATAAACACAAGTACTTAAGTATTCAAATGAGGCAAAATTTTTATCTGGTTATGCAGATCAGTTAAAAGGTCATGGAGAAGGGGACAGCTGACATGAAACAAACTCTGAAGGACAGAGATGATTTTATTAAGAACAGAATGTTCACAGGGATAGCAAGCATGGCTTTCCACGGACAAAACACAGACAGAAAATTGTAAATGCCTGGACTTCCTCAGATAACTGAGCACATCTGATAAAAGCAAAGCAAACCTGCAGTCAATGGGGAAAATGACTGAGAAAAGCAAGCTGGACTTTCAGGAGTTTTACAAACTGACTGACGACTCAGTATACTTAACTGAGAATGGTATACAATTCAATGCAAATTAATTTTCGGGAGGAAGGGCTAGTTTTCTCAGTAAAATAATAACTTTCTTAACTTTAAATTTTCGAGCTAAACAACAACTGCAGAAGCTGGCCTCCTTTACTTTTCTTATTTTTTAGTGGAACATTCATTATTTAAAAGCTTGCTCAGGGACAAAACCCAACACTTACTGGCTCCAAATATCTGCGTTAGGATGCTTTTCTGATGGCTGCAGTCAATGTTGTAAGGAGTCTCGCCAGCTTTATTGGGTCTGTAAAGTAACCGCCCGTCTTTGGGATTTCTTAAAAGAAGTTCTGCCAGTTTCCGGCTCCTTCCTCGAATAGCAATATGCAAGGGAGTATCTCCTTTCTGTAAAACAGCAACAGGCAATGTGACCTTTCACACTTTCATATCTATTACAAATAGGGACCAATGTTCATGCTTCTACAAAATAACAAAGCCTGAACTTTTCATATTCTTCATACAGAGGACACAGGAATTTTTATCTCCATCTCCCCGACAATTTATCTAGTTCCTTACTAGCTTTTCTTAGAAACTCTTTCTGCCCTACCCCTGCAGCATGAAAGCTATCCTGCACAGTTCAGCCACCTAAAAGAGGAACAGCGTCCTCCTCACATTCCTCCCAGGCCAGGATCTGCTTCCTCCGTATCCCCTGCCATCCAAATCTTCACTGCCCAAGGACATTAATTGCCTTTCTCAACTAATTCACAGTCCATATCATAGCTTTCTTTTTTTTTTTTTTTTTTTAAAGAGAAAGGGACAGCGAGAGAGACGGAAAAAGAGAGAAACAACTTTATTTAGTCTTTCACATGGCTTCCAGTTGCTCCAACACTTAGTTGTGTACGTGGTGCTGGGGTTTGAACCCGGGTCCTCGTGCTTGCCAGGCAAGCACCGAAACCGCTGAGCCACCGCTCCAGCCCTCATAGCTTTCTTTTATCAGCTACGACCTTTGTCAACTATCTGCCATTAAGGCCAGCCCTTAAATTCCATTACTCTACGTTCTCACCTCTAAGTCCCATGTGTCACATCTATCTTTCTCTGACCACTATAATGTCATCCACTCTCTTCACCTTTGCCTTTCCCTAATATCAACCTATCTTCTTCCCTCATTAGAATCTCGAATCTTGTTGGTGGTCACATCCAATACTAAGAAAACCTACTATGCAAAACAAGACTTCTCCACTCTGCAAAGCACTCTTTATTATTTCACAAACACCTCTTGCTAACAACTAACAATCCAAAACTTAATTACCTTCTCAGTTCTCACCCACCTGATCACTATGTGACACCAGGTGAAAACCTTCAACATTCTTCCTGTGGCTTCCACAGCACATCCTCATCTTGCTTTTTCCTATTCTTTCTCAGGCCTACTTCCTCTCTGGATTCCCTCCCCACGTTCTAAATGCAGCACGGTAAAGATGTGCTGAGCTTGCTATCAAACAGCACTTTTTGTAAGAAATAAAGATGGAAGAATGACAGTTCTAACCTTAAATGCTGATTAGTTATAAAAGGAAGAGGCTAACTTCCAGACGACACATGGAATGAAAGGGTGGACTCTGACCTCAGCGTTCACCTGTCCTCACACTGATCATCTCAGTCACTCCTGTGCAACTCTCACGTTCCAGAAACTACCAGATTTCCATTCCTAGCCTAGATTTCTTGCCTGCACTGTAATCCCTCATTTCCCAATGCCAAGTGGCCACAGCTTCCTGAACGTCCTCTAAGTCCTCAAATCACACACATCTGAACCAGATTTCACTGTCCGCATTTCCCCACTCAGCTCCATTTCCCATCTCCAAACCTGTGAGAAGGCAAAATATCAGAAGCATTTCCACCACACACAGCACAGAACTTCTGAAAAGGCAGGGAAGACAAGAACACATCTAACATACTAAGTCTGTTTAGATGAAAACAAACTAAAATGAGGAAGATACTGCATATAAGTATTAAGCAACCTGGAGCTGATTTTATTATGAAAACTCCGTGAGAAGACCGCAGTAAGGACACACCACAGAACACCCCTCTCTTCTGTAGTGACGCTAATGCCAGTATGCTTTGAGGGTCTATTCTTGCCAGCCCCTTTGGATTTCTTCCTTGGCAATACGCTCTATCCCGATGATGTCCTCCTTGCACAGTGGTCAAGAGCAGCGTCCACTCAGGAGAGCCGCAGAAGGAAAGTTGGCAGCAGCTTCCCCAATAGCACACACTGTCCACCCACTCCTCAGCTCGCTGGTCATCAGCATCAGCAGAGACACCCCAGCAAGCCATCACGCCTTCACACAGTGCAAGCAGATTCCAGTGAGTCCACCAACAGAGCTCAGGCCACCACGGGCTCTCAGAAAGCACGCTCTGCACACACCGCACCTTGTCTACAGCAGACACCTTGGCTCCTTTATCTAGCAGCAGCTCAACCACTTCAATATTCCTCATCTTGGTGGCCTTTATCAGTGGTGTTTCACCATCCTGTGGGCACAGATTAGATTTATCAGATTACAGCATTACTGCCGTTTAATGTCACACAAATGTACATGTCAAGAAATATCTGCCTCTGGTAACAGTTTATATTTAAAAAGCTCTCAGGAAAACATAGTTTTAAAACTACCAAGAAAATGCTTTTCCTTTCACAAACACTTGTTTCTACTGAAATAGCTCCGCATACTTAGCCAAGTATGGGTTGGGCCTCACCTGCTCCTAAGCCATGCTTGTGCAGTGGTCACTCCAGCCACATCTCAGGCTTCAAGGCCAACCTCTGGGGCAGCATCTCTGGAGGCTGCTTCCCTGACTTGGTCTCCCCCTCCAACCAACCCACAGTCCAGGCTGCCAATGTTCAGTTTACAGGGGTTTTTTTTTTTTTTTTCCAGAAACACAGCAGAACCCAAGGACCTTTGTGTAAAAGGGGAAAACTTTTGATGCAAGCACCCTGCCTTGGGAAAACCTTGAAAGAGTTCATGATAGCTTTCAAAATCAAATAAAGCAAAACAAGAGCCCCCAATTCAGCACTAAATTAGAAAGGCAAAATCTATCAGAAGCTACAAAGTCGCAGTAACTGGCATGGGTTCCAGAAGAAGAAGAAAAAAAGATGATCAAGCAGCCACCCACAGACCAGCAGATTCTCTGGGGAACTGAGTGGTCATTCCTGATTTAGAAATATGCTGATCCAGGTCCAGCAGATGAAACAGGATGTTCCTAGAGACGACTTCACAATGTTAATCATTATGAATTCCCACCATTTCAATCTAGAACTTCAAATATATTTCCCCCATGGGAAACAATCACCCACGGGACTTAATAAAATCACCAGTTGCAGTTAGCTTTGTAATCTTGTTTTGAGTAAAACTGGCTAAAATGGCTGATTTGAGGAACCAACAACCACTCACAATGGTCTTTAAAAGAAAATGCATTCTGCATTCCAAATAGAAGCATAAAAGAATTTGAGAGAAAAGATCTGTCCACAATTTATAAACAGTTGATAGTATACTTTCTGAAAACGAAGTAACAAATTTCCCACTGTATTTTGTTATAAATACAGAATTCCCAAAGGATATAATGTTCAATTTAACATAGAATAAAATCAACAAGACTCTAAAATCAAACACAAACAATTGAAAAAGTAAACAGTTCTAATATTCAGCATTCGACACTCCTAACCAAACAGAAATGCCACACGTACCTTGGTGCATATTTCAGTATCAGGACTGCATTGTAAAATATCTCTAACCATTGTTGCATTTCCCTTTTCAACAGCCCAATACAGAGCAGTTTTATTGTCCTACATAATCAAAAAAAGAAAAGTCAATAATCACAATTAAAATTTTAAAAACTGCTATTTATAAATATAAAATATTATTAACATTTCTGCCAGAAACTATTTCAGTAGGTGGCATGGTAGAAAAAAATATCAATCTTTATGCTATCTACAATTAACTTTTGAGAAATTCTTCATGAAAGAAGCCTAGGAAAATATTATTTGACTTAAAAATGGCAAACTCACATTAATACAGTTAATTTCACTTTTGTAATGCAATCAGATTCAAGGAGCATGTACTGTATTAGAAGTCATCAATACCTGAACTCTGTAACCTTGGACAAGTCACTTAAACATTCTGACCCATGGATTTTCATCTATAATATGGAAGAAGTATACATGCCCATAAGGATATACTTTACAAAAGTAAGGGATTTCTATCTTTGGCGTTCTTAATCTCTACCTACCCTGTACTGACTTGATCAGATAATCCCTGACCATCCTAGCTAAACCAAAAACCAAAAGTCAATGCACACAGACCTGGAAAGCAGAGCTAAAAAACAAAGAAAAACTGATTAAAACAGGATTAAAAGACACAAAGTAGTTTGGCAAAACTAAAATAGATGGTTAGAAACCATCTTTTAATGAAAATATGACTTTAATAAAAAAGACAGCTTCTTACAACTGCCACATTGTTTCCTATTCCAAAATGTCCCCAAGTGCTCATTCTAAAAACTGCATACTAGCTGCCCAACTTCCTTAGTGCAGCACTCAAACCTCTTTGCCCCTACTTCCCTTTCCATTTCCATCTCTATCTCCTACCCCAACATCCCAGTGTCAAACTGATTTATTTACTAGCTACATAACAATCTTTCATTTTTGTATTTTTTCATACTACATTCACAGCCTTTGCCTAAAACACCCAGGCTTCCTTTCTTCTACCTGTTAAAATCAAACTCATCTTCAAATTTAACTCAAATTCTACTTATGTATGTATGTATGTACATAGGTACGTACTGCAGAATGAACCCAGGGGCACTGAACCACTGAGCCACATTGCCAGCCCTTTTTATATTTTATTTTGAGGCAGGACCTCACCAAGTCGCTTAGGGCCTTGCTAAGTTGCTGAGGCTGGCTTTGAACTTGCAATCCTCCTGCTTTAGCATCCTGAGTTGCTGGGATTGTAGGAGTGCACAACCATACTGGCTCAAATTCTACCTTCTTTTGAAAACCTTCTTCCTTAACATTCTCTTTCCCCACTTCAAGACTCCAATGTTTGGGGCTGGAGTCGTGGCTCGGCAGTCACAGCGCTTGCCTGGCATGCGCAAGTACATGGGTTCAAACCCCAGCACCCATGTATACAACTAAGTGTCAGAGCAATGAAAGCCATGTGAAAAACTCAATTAAAATTGATTCTCTCGGTCTCTGTATCTCTCTCTCTCTGTCCTTCTCCCTTAAAAAAAAAAAAAGACTTCAACATTAGAACTTTTCATTAGATAATCAACTAATCATCTGTAATCCCATCACTTCACTTCTTATGTTTATATAAAAGCACAAAAATAAACTAAAGTCACCCAAAATACTTGTTTCTTAAAGGCCAGGGTCTCACGTTAATTTCCCTGAACCAAGATGAATAATATTTATTGATTCAAAAATTAACTTTGGATACAAAAGATTTTTGGATAAATATAAGAAAAACAGCCAATTGGGGGGTGTACGCCTATAACCCCAGCAACTCAGTAGGTGGACGCAGGAGGATCCAAAGTTCAAGACCAGCCTCAGCAACTTACTGAGGTCCTAAGAAACTTAGCAAGAATCTATCTCAAAAATAAAAAGGGCTGGGCTGGAGCGGTGACTCAGCGGTTACAGTGCTTGCCCAGCACTCGGAAGGCACGCACAAGTACGCGAGTTCAAACCCAGCACCATGTACACAACGAAGTCTCAGAGCAACAAAGGCCACATGCAAAACTTAAAAAAAAAAAAAAATTGTTTCTCTCTTTCTCTCTCTGTCCCTCTCTCTAAAAAAATAAATAAAATAAAAAGGGCTAAGGAGGGGCTGGAGCAGTAGATCAGCAGTCACGGTGTGTGCCTGGCATGCACAAGGACACAGGTTCAAACCCCAGCACCAAGTACACAACAGAATGGTGAAGCAAAGAAAATCACGTGAAAAATTAAATAAAGTTGATTCTTTTTCTTTCTCACTGTCCCTCTCTCATCCTCAGGGTGGCCTGAGGATGTAGTGCTGTGAATAGAGAAGCCCTAGGGTTCAATCTCCAGTACCAAAAAGGAAAAATGGGCTACCAATACAAAATTTCTTAACTCTATAGCTCTTGAAGACTTAGGTAAATTCATGACTTAGAGCAAAAATTTTATACATTCTGGATTTTTTTTCCCAGTGCTGGATGTGGAACCCAGGGCTTTCTTTGCACATGGTAGCCAAATACTCTACAACTGACAAAACGCCAGTCTCTACCTAAAATTAATAATCTTTGTAGCTCTGTGAGTCCTGACTGCCTGAAGCAAAGTTTGCAGGCACTGCCAAGTGGTCCTAAAAAGGCAGCCAGAATGGGAATGAACAGTAGAACACAAAATAAAACACAAAAGAACACCAGTATATGGATGAATGAAACGAAACAGGAAAAACACTTAAAAAGATCCATATGTACTCAATGCTGCCAGCTGCTTCTGCACCACAAGTCACTTGCTCCAGAATGCAACACATTTTTGTTAGTAAAATTAGTACATTCTAAAAACATGAGCTTCTTTTTGATTGCCCTCAATTTGAATACAATTTGACATTAATTCAGAAACTTTGTAATAATGGCAGTGAAATATGGTAATGATAGTATACATCCATTAAGTGTATTACAATTTACAAGCTTCTATCTCCACAGGAAAGCTGAGAGAATAACATTACAATCAGTCAATATATACCACTGCACTACAATCACACGCACCTGTCCTCTAATGTCTATATCAGCATATTTTTGGAGGAGAGCTCGAACAATTTCAACATGACCACCTCTGACAGCACCAATCAGTACAGTATCCCCACTCTGAAAAGACAAAGCACAAGTTATTTGATGAGAACAAACAAGCCCTGTTCTGAAGTTACTCATTTATGAATTTAATATATTTGTTCCAACATTTTCTAAGAAAAGAGCCTCTATCTCTAAATACGGGAAACTTCTGAATTAATTAATAATAATAACACCTGATATTAACAGTCCTCAGAGTAAGAGTAAGGGACAGAGGAAACTGTGCCTCAAAATGAGGACTCATGAAAATTCATGATATAAATTTAGAAAGACAAAGTACCCAGAACAAGATCTATTCTCTCTTGAAAGTAATTCACAAATGTTAATTAAATGACACTGTGGCTGTCAATGAACCAACAAATTTTGTAATAAAAATAATAAAAATCCCTTGGAATAATGCCATACAACAAAAGCCACAGCTTCAAAAAGGGATTTTGCAGAGCTAACACTCTCAATGGTTCCACAGCCACATTCAATTAAGGGGGAGTCTGGACCAGCAGCCACGACAATTTGGTCCACCTAGCAGTCACAGGCTAGTAGACAAGACTGCTTCATCCCTCAGCACAAGACTCAGACAAAGTCCACTACATTAGGAACACATTTCTCTGCCCAAGCATTGTTAATCATGTTTTTTCACTAATATTTTCAAATATTATTTTGGCAATGGGCACAAATTCCTTGTTACTTATTGCTAAGCTGTGGCTCAATTCAGTTCTGAGCAGGCCCCAATGTGCTGTCACATCAAGATGGTATCCTGGCGGATCACCACATTTGACACTATGGTGTGGTATCCTAGCTCTCACATGAATAGCAGAAAGGAAATTAAGGCAGAGGACTTGGGTTGAGAATGTCAGCATTAACACAAGTAAGAAACAGTACATTAACAAATGATTCCAAAGATTTTACTGCTTACAATGTGTCAGGTACCATTCTAGACCCTGAGAAACAAGACAGACAAGGTCCCAACTCTGGGTGAATTTAGTCTTGTAGAGAAAGACAATGCACAATAAATAAAAAATAAGACAAGTGCTACACAAACAGAACAGGGTAATGCAACAAAAAATGACGGGTGGCTACTTTGGACTGGGCAGCTGAAGACCTTTCTGAGGAGGCAGAGTTCCACTGAGGTGAAACAATAAGGAGAGCTGAGATGGAGCTGGATATATAAGTGTGAACTCAAAGAAGAAATCAGGGCAAGAGAAAGAATTTTGAGAATCTTAAGGGTAAAGATGGTACAAGACCAGCTGTGGAAAATACTCACAGTGACATGCAATAAGAACAGTTACTGACTAACTGTACTCGTGACATTTTCAACAAAAAAAAATTTGACGAAAATAAAAAAGGACATTCTTCAAGATTGAATAATTTCTAACTTGTTAGTTTAAAAGGTAGAAATAAACATCTTTAAACACTTGTGTATCATGCCTGAAGAACTTGAAAGGGAGACGCAGTGGCTAAGGTAGTCTTCACCTCTACAGGCAAATCTGAAATGGGCAGCCTACCCTGTCAGGAATGTTTACGTATGTTCCAGCATCAAGCAGGTCCTGTACAATCTCCGTGTGTCCCTCCTTGGAGGCAATCATCAAGGCTGTATTTCCGTCTTTATCTGTTAAATTCACATTGGGGTTCCTCTTCAAAATTTCTTTTACTGACTGCGTGTAGCCTCCTTTCACTGCCACAATAAGTGCAGTCATCGAATTCTAAAAAACAAAGTCCAAGAAATTAGCATATCCTAGAAAATGGGATTTATGCTATTATCAGAAGAACTGATATTTTCAGATAGCATAGTATTAAGTTATTTCTAATAATAAAAATGCAATATAAATAACCAAACACATACCAAAAATGGCAGGAGGCATATTTTCAGTTTCTAAGGATACAGTAATTCTTGAGTCATTAGTAGTATTAGGAAGTTCAGTTCATTTAAATGATAATTGGAAACTGGACTTCTTTACAATGACTAAACCAACCTTCTCACTAACATGAAGAAGTTACAGGTGATGGAATAACTCAAAATCAAACACATTCTAAATTAAATAGTTCAAAGTAAGGTGAATCAAACTTCAAACTAAGAATTCTTTATAATAAAACCTACAGGAAAAACTGAAATAAAATAATGAATTAATGGCTATAGAATATTTCAAGAAAAGTATAATTAATGTATGCTCTTTCAGTAATCTAAAAACTACATTTTCAAAAATAGATAAAAACCACTTAAGCAGCAGCTGAAGCAGTGGCTTTAGAGTTTTGAGTGCTTGCCTAAATAAAATTCTCTCTTTCTTTTTTAAAGAGAGAGAGAGAGAGAGAGAGAGAGAGAAAGAGAGAACCAATTTTTTTCTCATCTGGCCTTCGTTGCTCTGACACTTCGTTGTGTATGTTGTGCTGGGGTTTGAACCTGGGTCTTCACGCATGTCAGGCAAGTGCTGTAACCACTGAGCCATCGCTCTAGCCCCCTTCTCTCTCTCTTAAAAAAAAATTAAGTAATTCTTCTAAAAATCACACATCTAATTAAGACATAATTCTCTCACATATGAAAAACACACAGCCTTTCCAAATTCCTTAGCAGTCCGTCCTCACAGACACAGCATTCATCCATTTGACGAACTGTTCAAAAACAAGTCAAGTGGAAGGCAGAACATCAACTGTCTCCATCAGCAGGAAAATGCCTTGTACTCCTCGAAGGCCAGCAAACGGTGGCTGGGCTACCCTCCCTCCAGGAAGGCAAGTGCAGTGGAAGAGCACACACTTGCTTCGTGCAGCCAGAGATTTGGTGGTATCTCTTCTTAGAATCCTTTACGATTCAGCTCTTGTAAGGTAATTATGTAAGCAGCAGTCTATATTACACATAAAGCTTGGATCCTGCATATTCGTAAGCTCAAGGGAAAAGCAACTTACGAGGCTTCTCTGGTTTCTCCAGCACTCACAGCAAGTGCTCAATAAGTAATTAATAATGCTAGTCAATTTTTAACTTTCTAAGGTTTTAACAGATGGCTTTGATTTTTTAAATCCATTCATTGAAAAGGGAAAATCAGATACACCTAAAATATTATGGTACTATTTTAAGGATTTAAGGAAAAAGTATTTTAACAGAGCATAAGCTCTTTTTTTTTTTTCCCTACAACTAAGACTGGAAACTATTAGATTTGAAGAGTTTTTCAAACAATGAATTATTGAAAATTATTCTCTGTAGTTTCAGCCTCCCAAAGTTTATTGGCATTTGCAATTAATTACTCTTTTTTTTTTTTTTTAACTTTGGTACTGGAAATTTAACCCAGGGCAGGTGCTTAACCACTGGGCCACATTCCTAGCCCAGCCTACAGGCCTTGTTAAGTTGTTGAGGCTGGCTTTTGTGTTCTTCCTTCTTCAGCCTCTAGAGACAAAGTGATATAGGCATGTGCCACCACACCCAGCTAGCAATTGGTTTTTTTAAGAGAGAGAGAATCAATTGTATTTATTCATTCATTTGGTTTTAGTTTTTCAGACATTTAGTTTTGTACATAGTATGTAGTGCTGGGGTTTGAACCTGAATCCTCGCACATGCCAGGCAAGCACTCTATTGTGCTCGCACACTCCAGTCCAAGCAACTTTTTTTTTTTTTTTTTTAAGAGAGAGGGACAGTGAGAGAAAGAGAGAATCAACTTTATTTAGTATTTCATGTGGCTTTCAATGCTCCAATACTTCATTGTGTACGTGGTGCTGAGTTTTGAACCCATGTCCTCGTACATGCCAGGCAAAGCACTGGGATCACTGAGCCACTGCTCCAGCCCCAAGCAATTGATTCTCAAAAGCATATATTTCTTACATTTTTCATAATATAATATACTTGAGATAATAGAAAGAAAATGCTTGTTTTTCTAAATTGATATCATTTAAGAACTGGGGGCAAATATTTCTAGGCATATTTTCCTCCCCAAAAACCAAAAACATCTCTCTACTACCAGGGGTGAAGATACAAAAGACAACTTACAGCTCCCTCTTGATCAACATCAGCTCCCAAGGACAACAAATGCTTTACACATTCCAAATGACCCTTTCGGGCAGCCCAAACCAAGGGGGTGGTTCCATACTATTAAACAATAAAAGTAAAATTATTATCAGAGGTGTACTGAAAGAAGTTGACTTACAACATGAATTCTGATAAAATCATACTTTCGGTGTTCTTAGATAAGTGTTTGCAGCAGTCATAATTTTAATCCTAGATAAAACCTATCTTCCCCATCTGACTAGATGGTTAAGCACAATTTTACTCAATCATTATAATTATACTCAATGACAATTTTTCCATCATAAAGTCATACAGTCCCTAATTTTCTTTTCTTGTTTTGAGTTTTTTTATTGAGTTGTACAATCATGAATATTGTAACAATATCTTATGCTCTTGATCTTAAACCATAGTTGAACTACCCTCACATTGCCCACACCCCAATTTCTCAATTTTTCTATATTATGCCACTATAAGAGATATAAATGATAAATGTATGTGTGTGTATATGTGTATATTTTTTTCACAATGATATATATACGAGATTGTGAATTTTTCAGAATTAAAATGATCGCATAAGTATTATTTGACTTCTTAGGGGGGGTAAAGAGTATGCTATGCTGTCTCCCTACATCCCTTCCTATCTTCCTTCCCTCTCCCAACCCCCTGCCACAGTCCCTATTTTTCAAAAAGCTTTCACTGCATCCCATATCTTAGGAAACAGAATTTAAAGTTCAACAGTATGACTAGAGGCACAAAGAGTAACAACCACGTGCCTAAGAGTTCTATCAGATTTACATGGTTAATGACAGGATCCTGATCACAGAGAAAGTGCATTTCACAGTATCACATTTTTACAGATGAGGAAAGTGAAGACGTGACAGTGTTAACAAGGCTGAAGTCACAAAGCTTTTAGGAAGTGGAACAAGTCTCCCGAACCAAACAAGCCTGCCTCCAAGCCCACACTCCTAACCATCACCTCAAATCAGCCTCCATTCTCAACAACTTCACCCTAGAGACTGTGCTCAACAGCACCTTTTCCTTGAACTTGATTCAAAAGGCATCAGAGAATCTAAACATGCACAATGCTCAGGCTTTGAGTAGTTTGGTCATCAAAGGACCAAACCACAGAGACCTTGAAGAACAGGGAGCCTGCATGTGGGACTCTATAGTGATAATGTAATGATAATTTGATGATAAACTCCATGACAGCCCTGTCCACTATGATGTTGCATGATGGAATTGCTCTATAATTCCACACTGCCCAGCAGAGCAGCCACTAGTCACGTCTATTAAGCACTTGAAACATGGCTGGTGTGACTGAGGAACTAAATTTTTAATTTTACTTAATTTTAATTAATTCAAGTCTAAATAGTCATATGTACCTAGTGATTCCTGCATCACTCTATAAATTATGTAGGATACCCCATCAACCACACCCTTGCAAGCTGTGGCTCTCCTTTGGTGGATGAGACCTTGTGGCAGAATCACAGGGCTGCTAATACAGCAGATGGAAGGGGGAGCCTGACAAAAAGGAAGAAGACCACAAAAGAGAATAGTTGTCACCATCACTGCCTCCAAATAGGCTCAGAGAGATGGAATAAGGGGCAAGAAGAAACTTCCCAATTTTATTCCTGCATCCATAATTGTCTCTCAGAATTAAGTTCTCTTCTCTAGCCTGCTCCTTTGTGGATAAAATTTTCTCTCACTTAAATGCCATCTCCTTCCCTACAAAACAAGATCCTAGACATCCACCAGGGCAACGTACAGACAACACACCACTCATCAAGCCCGCTCTAAATATTCTAAATATAGTTAGAATCTCATCCTGTGGACACATATTGCACTTGATTTTTGAGCACCTCCCAGAACTGAACTGTGCAGGACTGCATGCTCGTGCCTGCTTCCTCTCCCCGACACACTGGTCCCTAGACCTCCCCCTTATACACAGCAGACACTCTCCCTTGAATCATCACAAAGACCTCCTGAGATCCAGCAGACCTTCCTCACCCTGCTTCCTGCCTACTCAGCACAACTTTGTGGTCAGTTACCTCGTAAGCTTTCCTCTTCTCTTTTCCTCACATCCTGGCCTCTGTCCCTCCTACATCAAGTGCCTTTATGTAAACTCTTGTTCCCTTCTTCCTCTGTTATCCAGAACCTTGCTCAAAGATCTCTTCCCACATCATCAGTCTTTTCTTCTTATTCCCCCGCTTCCTGTTAAGCTCCCAATTTAAGTCCTTCCTCTGTAGGTTCTCCTGTCCCAACAAACTTTTCCAAAACAAACTACTCTCCTAAGATACTCATCCTTGTCCTTTCTTTCATACTTTTCAAAATAATGAATAATGGCTACTTACAATTCCTCAACGAAATCCCTTGAAAAATCTAGTTTTCACTACAAATATTACAAAACCAGTATTCCTGAGTTTACCAACAGTTACCTGAATCCCACATTGACAGATCTTTAACTCAGTTCTTTCTTTTCCTGAGAATTCTGCAGTATTCTAAACTGCTGACTGGGCCTTTGACCTTGAACATGCAATTCATTCATCACCTTTGACTTTTCACCAAATTCTCCATCCTCTGGAAACACTCCTAATTATCAGCCCTCTGCTCATCACATTACATTACTGTGAGTCTGTTATTAAATCCATACTCCCAAAATTTCAAGAACTACCTGTACGCAATTCCTTCTTCACTAGCAGTCCAAATCTCTATGCCTACTACTCAACAGGACAGATGCATTTTTTTGTTTTTTGTTTTGGTACCAAAGATTGAACCCAGAGGCACTTAACCACTGACCCACATTCCCAGCCTTTTATATTTTTATTTTGAGACACGGACTCGCTAAGTTGCTTAGTCCCTCACTAAATTGCCAAGGCTGGCTTTGAACTTGTGATCCTCCTGCCTCAGCTTCCTGAGCCACTGGGATTTCAGTGTGCCCCGTAACACCCAGCCAACCCCTTTAACTACAGGTTCCCCACTGCTTCAAGGTCAACACCTCTAAAACTAACTTCATTTCCCTTCTCTAAAAATTAGTTCCTATAAAAGCCTATTTTTTGTCAGGAATAAAAATATACTCTCAGTCTTCAATCCATCCCACTGTTCACTATTAAGTGATGATTTTTCTAAAATACCAGTTTGTGCCAATTAACAACTCAAATTCTCCAATGGTTTTCACTGTCTGTGGGGCAGATGACCACTTCTTCAGCAAGGCACTGAAGGCCCACCTGAAGGGGGCTCCTGCGATGGCCAGGACCTCCCCACAGCTCCTCTCTCCACCTTGGCTCAGCTCCATCTGCCCAGCACCACCTCAACATGCCTAAGGCTGTCTGCTCTCATTTTCTCCAGTGCCTAGTTGTCTCCTTCCAACAGTTCATGCATGTAAGTTCTCCCTTTCTCCAAAGGCTAGACTAAGGGTCAGCTCTTCTATAAATGCTCTTGTTACCAAATTCCTCAGTCACCGGACCCTTATCTTCGCACTTTAGACTCCCTCTATCTTCCTGCTTCTCTAAAAACACATCACTTCTTTGTTTCTGCATCTTCTGTGTTAAGCGTATGGTCAGAGCACTACACACAGCAGGTACCAAACCTCTTCTCCAAATGTTAAAGAGTGACAGATGAGTAGAATAACAAATGATTTTGGAGAGACTTGAATGGCAGGTTATATATAAATAATTTACTATAGACCAGAAAGAGAAAAATGAAGGTTTCTCTATAATTTTAAATTGTCACATCAAAAGCATCAGCAGACAGAACAGCACCCATTTTAGACACACCTCAAACCTCAGAGTTGATCTGAATTTGCCAACAGCACAACATGCAGTACTCCTAAATGTCACACTATCACAGAAATACTCACAACTACCTCCTCACACTCATTAAGCTATTATTTTATGACATACTTTTAGCAAGAAGGCACAGAAAGCATAAAATATAAAAATACCCTGGTTCCTAAGTGCACTGAAGATTATGCA
>PVKS010005324.1:0-21120 GCA_004027875.1 Aplodontia rufa | reverse complement strand
ACCTCAAATGGCCTTGAAACAAACAGAGATCATCAGATCACCAGGCAGAGGAGGTAACATTGTTCCTAGCAGAGGGAACAGAATAAATACACAAAGTTCACAGAATGTCAGCTGTGTGACCAGGAGAGGGAAGACTAGGAAGACAGCTAAAGCCAAACCAAAAAGCCTGCCTGGGCTTTACCCCAAAGCAGTACAGGTCACCAAAGCTCTCCAAAGGCAAAGACAAAGAGGATTAGATTAGCACCTATTCAGTGATTGAGAGGGAGTGTTAAGGTTTTTTTGTTTTTGTTTTAAAGGAAGAGAACAATAATGTAGGGAGCTTTCTGGAGGTGAGGGCCAATGAGTTGAGCCTCCAGAATTCACAGAAGCTAAGGCAGACATGGAGGAAAAGACACGCTGAGAAAGAGATAGCTGGGAAACAGCACAGATCTCAGGAAACCATGTCATGTGGCAAGCTTGCATGCAAGACCGCTGGGGTGCAGAGAGCTGGAGAAAGGGGAGGAAGAAGGCAAGGCCTATCTCCATCCATCATACAGGATGGTCGTGAGGATTTTAAGCACTAGAGAGAGATAACTAACCTGAATTTTAGAAAGATCATTCTCACAACAGTACAGAGAAAGCAGACAGGACTGAAAGTGGTAGGAAACGTTACAACAGAAAACCTCAAATGATGAAAACAGTGAATCCATTATCTTTGTCTTGAGAATAATATGTGCAACAGAAGAAGCATCAAAAGGAAACCTAGTAAAAATACATAAGAGGGATCCATCTGTGGGAGATGTATCCATATAAAATACATTAATATATAAAATAAAAGCTACATTACAACAGTTTCATATGAAAATGTTTATCACTTAGCAACCTCAAGCGGACACGATACAGACGAGAGTCTGGACAGATTCTGCCAACCTACCTTATCAGAGCAGTTGACTTTAGCACCATTTTGCAGTAGGAGATGCACTATATCTGCATGGCCTCTCCCTGCTGCCCAAATGATTGGGTAAACACTGTACTGCTGGGATGGATAGGTAGGTGGGAATGAGGAAGGACATAAGGTAAGGGGGTTGCCAGGGAGGGAGAGAGGAAAAGAGAGAGAAAATCTTTTAGGTGAATATTCGTAAAACACATCTGCAAAGTAAAGTAAATATCAAGGGGAGTAACAAAGTAATATTTATGTATTATGAATAAAAACACACATAATGCCCATAATAAATAGGGAAATAAGATGCACTCAACCTTATGTAAACACACATTACAAACACATGTATTTTTAGAGAGTCAACACGTGTAATGATTATCTGGCCAACAGGCAAGATTTATAAGAGGAATACAAAATAAAGGAATACGAAAATACACAAAAGTATGTACAGAAAAATGGTATGGTTATTTGGTCAAACTGTTCATTCTTTAAAGAAATTCAAATTAAGAATGCATACCCACAGAAAACAGTCAAGATAACTAAGGATTTCAAAATTCTTTTGAGATATTATACAGTTAATTAAAAATTAACATTTGAGCTCTAAGAATTACCTTTATGTTGACAACTGAGAAATAAACTTAGCTTACAAAATTTTTGTTTTGTTTTTGCAATCAGTCTACATTATATTTAATATGATCTCAACAATCTCTGTCCACTAGAAGTCATGTGGGAAAAGCCTACAGCATCCCCTAAGAAAACTTACACTTACATTACAACTGGGCTTTGTGAGAGCTTACCAGACCAGTGACATTTGGATTGGCACCATGCGAAAGAAGTAACTCTACTACATCAGTACGGCCTTTGTAGCATGCCCACATGAGCGCTGTCCATCCCCCCTAAAGAGAAAAAAAGGAGGGAGGATAAAAATACCACCACTAATCAAGGTCCTTCTGTGTATATTTTTATGAAACCACTGTTTTATAGTAATGATATGAGTGAAACCTACATTTGCAAATGATGACTCCAAAGCTTATGCTATATCACAAAAATTGAAATAAGTAATGTTCTTGTTGGACAATTCCAAATTTCTAGATTTATTTTGGCCACTTAAAAATTTTTAAAAATTTTAATCTCAAGAAAACTATACCTAAATTTGCAAAAATCAACAGACTGAAGCCAATTAATTATACAAGCATCTTTATATTTCATGAACTCATTCAGTTTGGTGCCACTAAAGGTCTTCCCAGGAAAGAATCTTTCCTGGACTTCCTGACATTATATCCTGGAATTGCTCCTGAATCCCACAAGACCCCAGTGATCACTCTCCTTTCCTGGCTCAAGTCCTAGACTCTGTCTTCCCTACTTTGGCAGTTACTACCACCCACCAATCCTTTGAGGTTAAGTTGTCTCAATAACTATGAAGAGAAACAGAGTCCTCAGTTTCCCCAACTTCTGGTGTTTAAAAGCCAAATGCAAAGATCCTTTAAATGTTAAAAATTTAATGATGGGGCTGGAGCAGTGGCTCAGCAGTTACAGCGCTTGCCTAGCATGCGCAAGGACCCAAGTTCGAACCCCAGCACCACGTACACAACTGAGTGTTGTAGCAACATAAGCCACGTGAAAAACTAAATAAAGTTGTTTCTCTCTCTCCCTCTCTCTCACTGTCCCTCTTTCTTTAAAAAAAAAAAAATTAATGATCATTTCTTCAAGGGAACAGGAGCAATAGGGAGAACTAAAAGAGTTTAAGAAATCATTCTTGCCAGGCGTGGTGGCACATGCATGTAATTCCAGGAAATTGGGAGGCTGAGGCAGGAGGATTGCAAGTTCAAAGCCAGCCTCAGCAACTTAGCAAAATCCTATCTCGAAATTAAAAAGAATAATAAAACAGGCTGGGGATGTGACTCAGTGGTTAAGCACCCCCGGGTTCAATCCCTAAAACCAAAAAAAAAAAAAAAAAAAAAGGAATCAATCTTTACAAACCTTACCAAGTGTTTACACATTCATTATGTGTACATAATGTGTTCCAAACTCCCTTGCACATGCTCATAGAAGAATGAGAGAGAAGAAAGCCTTCGAAAAGGCAAGATTCAAACCTGACTGCTTTGCAGCTACGTGACTCGGACAAAGACTTGCCTCTTCCACCCTCAATTACACGCTGAAAACAAAATCAACCCTTGGTCCATAGAATTACTTTGCAAAGTCAATTAAATGATACAGAGTCTATAAAGCACTTTAAAGTGGACAGACATAGAACTGGTACCTAATATTATGCATCACACAATAAACTGATAAGCAGCCTTCAACAAAATCCTGAGAACTAAGTACCTTAAATACCGATAAGGTAAGAACACCACCTTCCACTCTCAGCTGCCATGTCCATCCTTTGCCTGGGCTACTGACATCATTATGTTCTCTTCCTAAACTTTTAGAAATTGTAGGATACAAAGAGTTCTCTGTATGTGTTGGTCAGCTTTCCATCACTGTGCTAAGACAGACAAACAAAAAACCCTGAGATAAACACCTTAAAGAAGGAAGGTTTTATTTTGGCTCCTGGTTCCTGAGGTCTCAGTCCATGGTCACTTGGCCCCATTGCCTTTGGGCCTGTGGCAGCACAGCACAGCAGAGGAGGCTTGCCACCTCATGGCAGCAGGAAGCAAAGAGAGAGAGTAAGGACCACAGTCCCAGTATTCTTGTCAAGGGGACAACCCAGGGACCTAACTTCTTTCCTCTAGGCCCGACCTCTGAAAGGTTCTAGCACCTCCCAATAGGGCCATGGCTGGGAACCAAGCTCTTAACACATGGGCCTTCGAGGGACATTTTAGATCCAAACTATAACAGTGTCACCCTATATAAGTACACCACCCACTCTGCTGCACATAGAGCATAAGATTAGAGAAGTAAACCCCTACACGAATCATAATGTGCTATTAAGTGCAAAATGGTGGAATGTGGCAGCTTTTTTAAAACTCAGACCATCTGTACTTCATAAAGCATCATCAGCTAAGTATTAAAAGTTTTATATGTCAAGGTAGATCATCTCATTCCTTTCTTCTACTATTGCAATTTATTTTTAAAAAAGGTTAAGCATTTTACAGAATAAGCCAGAAATAATCCTTCTTTTACCTTTTTTATGCTTTAACCAGATGCCAAGATCCAATAACAGCTAAGTGGTAATTAGAAATACCACCTTGTTAAACTTATAATGTGCACAGACAGCAGAATGAACAAAATTACATTTTATACATAAATCTACAAATATTTTCTGAAAGTTTACAACCGACAAAAAAATGTTTTTTAAACTATGTTATGTTGGGGCTAGAGCAGTGGCACAGCACTTAAATCACTTACCTGGCATGTACAAGGACCCGGATTCGAGCCCCAACACCACGTACAAAACTGGATGTCAGAGAAACAAAAACCAGATGAAAAACTAAAGCTGACTGTCTCACTTGCTCTCTTTAAAAACAAAACGAAAAAAAAAATGATGACCTTCTTTAAGCTATATCTAAAGGAAACAATTTTCTCAAAAGTTCTAAAATACTGACATATTGAAAAATTTTTAACTCTGAAATAAACTAAAAATGATGACAGTCTAAAAGAGGGACATTATTTTACTTGGGTTCAAAATATCCTTGAGGGTCATTTCAATATCAGACTCCAAATCCTGAAAACATCATGATTATCACCTCACACACAAAAAGACGGGACTTCACAAGTGTCTGTTATTGCTAAGATTTCAGCTAATTAATGTCGCATAGAAAATGTACATACCATGTCACGGTGCTCCAAATTAACCCCACATTTAAGTAGTTCTTCCACAATATGTATGTGCCCTTCTTTCGACGCTGATATAAGTGCTGTCCAGTTATCCTTGAACATATAAAAAATGGGGCACTTTGAAACTGAAAATAATATTCCAAGGTAAGTAAAAACAAATTTGAATTTACATACCAAATGATCATACCAAATTGACATGATCTGACCTACTCTGAACTTCTGTAAAATAATGCTGAGGTTCTCTTGGGAATATATCTGCCTCTGTCACTACAAATGGTGCAGAAATGGTTTCACAACTGCTTGTTCAGTCTTCTCACTGGCCTTCTAATCACATATTGTGCTTTTTAAAAAGGAGAAAAGAAACCACCTATACCTCAAGGCTAATCCTGTGGCTAGCAACCATTACTATAAATTGAAATTTAAAAGCCTATAATCAGATCTAAAAGCACATACGCAGGCCATTACATTAGAGCGACTCCACATGACTAGTGTAAGAACTCCATGACAAAACTGCTACCCTTTACTCTTTAAATAAAGGATATAAGTATGGTATTTTAACTTTTATTCCGGAGAGCAATTTAAATGATCATTTAATTTGAAACAAATGTAGCTGTATGATCTCCAAAGTAATTCCAAGAAAACATGGAAAAGTACAGGAAATGTAACCTCTTGGAACGATGATTTATCCATCAGAAGTGATATCAGAGAGGACCATGCCTTTCTGACCTTATGTAATACTTGAAGTAAGTTATCACTTGGGGAGTTATCTAACAATAGGGCTCAAACATGTATATTTTCTAGGCAGATATTTAGCTGTATGCACATGTGCTCTCTACTCAGCCAATACCATCTGGAAAAACATAAAGAGGGGTTGGGAATTTAGCTCAGTGGCAGAGCACTTGCCTAGCACGTGCAAGGCCTTGAGTTCGGTCCTCAGCCTTGGGCGGGAACAGCAAGAGCTGAAAGCAAATATTTTTCTCTTAAATTATTCTTTTAAAAACTGATGTAGGCCTGGAGATGTGGCTCAGTGGTAGAGCGCTTGCCTGATGTACGTAAGGTCCTGGGTTCAATCCCAAGCACCATGTATGCAAATAAAGAAAGGAAAAACAAAAACTGATGTAGCTAGGCATGACGATGTACACCTGTACACCCAGTGGCCCTGGGTTTAATCCCCAGTACCAAAATCAAACAAAATAAAAAAAAATGATGTAGCACATTGGACAAAGCTGAGATATATCTGAAAGTACAACTTTTAATCAATTTTTTGAATAATTTCTTTACATCAAAGAAATGCAGTTAAGGGAAAGAAAGACCAAGGAATAACTTGTTTATACATACCAAATCTTCCAGATTGCAGTTAGCTCCATTCTTGATCAGCTCCTTCACTATTTCCAGACTGCCCTGTTGAGCAGCTATCATCAGGGGAGTCTGGCCACACTGGGGAACACAAAGCAACAAGGAGCTTACAAGACAGTCAAGTACACAACTTGCCTTTTCCTCAACTATGTTAAGCTCTAGTTCTGTTTATTATATTTCTTTCATTCAGAAACAGCTTTGAACCTTCAGTTTTGGTTGACTAACAAAAGTCAAAGAAATAATGAAACCTAATTTTTTCTTCCCATAGTATTAATAATCTAATTTTGGCACTGCAAATTCATTCAAAATCAGTAAACATGCACAGTATTAGGATTTGGAAAGCAATTCCCACAATGCATATAAAATCTCCAAATAGCAATATACGAAATAGAATGAGATTTTAATCACATTACATCTTATCCAAAGCAAAATATAAAAATAATGCAATGATGCATATGTGATGCACATACTTAGTTTAAGCCTTTCCTTACAACCTCAACTCCATTAAAATAAAGCCTGAGCTACTTAAGTCAGTATTTTTCAACTTTCCAAAATGAGTGTGGAGGTGGCTCCCTCAGCCCTGGAAGTGGGGGCAGGGTCCAGCCGCTGGCTCTGGGTCAGGTCACCTCCTGCAACAAGCCTTCTCTACTACAAGTGGAATACAAATATTACCACTGTCTTTAAGTGCCAAGACATGAAACTGATTAGGAATCACCAGATTAAACAGTGATAATACTAAAGGTACTAAAACACACAAAGAAATATGAGAAAATGTTACACCAAAAATTAAATTCAATTACACAAATACTTATGCACCTACTTATCACGTAGGTGTGTACTTGGGTATCTGTGTGGAGGAAAATACCTGTGATTTTTATAATGCCAATTTGATATCATTTCTTTGCTTCAGACCCTTCAATGTTTTCCCACTGATCTTCTGGATAAGAATTCAGATCCTTACAGAGGCTTAAAGCCCTGAGTGAGACAGGGCAGGCTGCCTCTCTGCCACACGATGGAGATCCCCACCCCCATGTGCCCTGTGCCCTCTCCCATTTCCTTATTGATTCCATGATTGCTCTTTCTCTATTAATCCTTATTTGGAATCACCGATTTTTGCCTGACTCCCCTAAAGGCTACATACTCCCTGAGGAAACATGTCTATGTTTACATGTTTAACGCTGTATATGGACTGTGAGGGACAGCTGACTGCTATCCAGGCATTCAAATATTTTCAATTAAATGAGTGAGCCAAGTCTCAAAAGAATTTAAAAATCTATTAGGAGCAACATAGAAATGAGCAAATAATTATAATAACTGGCAGAATACAACAAAAGCTATTACAAAGATAATGCAAATAGAGTTAAACACAAGCACTGGTTCAAATAAAGTACAAAAGTAAATTGCATTAAATATAGACATTCTTACATAATGATGGATACCAAATTAACATGTGAAAGGTACATCATTCAACCAGGGTCATTAGGGAATGAGGGGTTACACATAAACATATTTCACAGGTGAAAAAGTTTATCCTTTAAATATTAAATTTGATAATTACCATTCTAAAAAGCAACTGCACACACTACTTGTTAAACAGATTACCTTGAACATCAGGTTGATGATTCTGAGTCATAGCACGGACACCAATTACTACACCACACATGCCCCTGTCAGCTCTAAATTCTTTGGTATACTCTCTACAGTAGGCTTCTCCCTCCCAGTCCAGAGATGAAGAGTGAGATACCAGTCATTGGTAAAATATAGAAATTAAAGCCAACGAACAAAATCCAAGACGCTAAGGATACAGGAATTTTAGAGGACAGTTTCCAAAACAGTAACAGCAAAGACTCAGAGTTGTTTCTGTTTACTTTCCGGAGTCACAGCTACACTTTGGATGCAAATGTTCCATGAAATGAGATTTTTAAAAAATAATGAAAATGTGCATAAGTACCTATAACACAAAGACTATATAAACCTTACTAACTAGAACTACATGTCACATGTCTTGAATAGGCACAGTTTTCTTGCAGAAACTTTGAACTGTCTACCAGTATGCAGAGGAACGGGATTTGGCTAGGTGTGGCAATGTGCTGGGCTTTTATAATGCCCCAGCTTGCAGCCAGAAATGACCCCATGACACTGCTCTGGCTAAGTCTCCCAGGAAAGCTCCGTCAGGGGGGACTAGCTCAGGTGGCCTACCTCCTTTTCTCCCTTTTTGCCCAGTATGCAGACAGAATGCTGGAGTTGAAGGGAGGTAACTAGCACAATGAGGAGCAGCTAGAAAAGCACAAAGAGCCTGGGTCCTCAAGATGTCCTAAAACCACCACACCAGCCTTGGACTGGCTCCTCTCACTTGTAACATGTGTGTATGTGAGAACAAAAAAACGTTCATCTCTAAACAACTATACTGAGAGTCCAAAGCAAATCTTAACTGGTACACCTTTGTAGTTACACTACCCAAAAAGGCAGATTTTCAGGAAAGACTGCCTTGAAGTTTTATTAGACACCTAAAGAGAAAAGGATAGTTACCTTATAAGTTATCTTAACACAAAGCCTGTCTATGGACTCTGCTAGTTCTTGCTTAACCAGTCTAGTCACTAGAGTTGCAGAGATAAAGACAGACTTACCGTGACATGACAACTTTACCCTTCCATCTAAAAATGGACCATTAAAGTTCCCTTCCAGATCTAAGCCCACATGCCCCATCAAACCCTGAGCCTCTCCCTTTCCAAAAAGCTCAGGCTTACACAACCCACAGAACCCCTTGTTACGGTTTGAATGTGTCCCCCAAAGTTTGTGTGTTGGAAATTTAATCCTTAAAGCAACAGTGTTGAGGGGTAATTAGGTTCTGAGTGCCACCACTGTGAGAGTGGGTTAGTTACTGCAGAAGTAGGTTCCTAATTAAAGGATGAGTTTGGTTCCCTTCCCTCTTCTCCCATTCTCTTTCACATTATCTCTCTCCCATGGGATGGCTTGTCATGCTGTCTCATTAGATGCCAGCTCCTTGATCTTGGACTTTCTAGCCTCCAAAACCAGGAACGAAAATATCTGCTGTAGTGTTCTGTTAGGAATGCAGCACAGACAGACTAAGCCATCCCTCTCTACTACCCTCAATGACCTCAAGCCAAGACACCAAAAATGAAACTGAACACGGCACCAATTCAAATTCCCCAACAGGGAGCTTATTTATTTCAGTCTCCCAGAAGGCTACAATACAAAAACACCGACTATTCCAGCATCTTCTTGTTCTAATTCCTAGGTTCCAATTTCTACTTATTTAGGTGAAAATAGACCTAAATAACCACTGCCTTTTAAAAGCAGTCATCTCTAGAGGATAAGTCCTACCTGGAGGATATATGTACTTCTAATAACTGTAGTGAAACTAAAACATTTTTAAACCTTCCTTTGAAATTTCCTTTAGCAACTATTTATAAACACATCTATCTCCTAAATTTAAAGTCTCACTTCATTTTCTTAACCAGTAGAATAATGTCCCGCCTCAACATTACCCCCTTGCACCACGAAGAACCAAAGGTGACTTTATTCTTTCCAAAAATAAGTCTTCCAGGGGCTGAAGCACTGGCTTAGTGGTTGAAGTGCTTGCCTGGCATGCACGAGGACCCAGGTTCAAACCTCCCAGCACCATGTACACAGCTAAGTCAGAGAAACAAAGGCCAGATGAATAAATAAAGTTGATTCTTTCCCTCCCTCTCTCTCTCTAAAAAATAAGTCTTCCACTACTCAAAAAGGAAAAATATATGGCATCATTGAGACTATTTACAAAGCCAAGAGATTTACTGTTTATAAATAAAATAGGAAGAAAAAAAAGTAAAAGCCTAGAATTTACTTATGTGGCTGGTTATATTCTAAGCACAGTTAGGCTATTTTACCTTCATTGCTTTATTAAATTGATCTAACATTTAAGAATCCTTTTCAGAAGTGATAAAATACATTACTATGAAGGTACTTAATACACATATATATGTGTAAAATAAAAATCATTCCTCATTCATCTTTTCTACTAGCAAAAACTATACATTAAAAACACAGTTCTAGGGGCTAGAGCGGTGGCTTGGAGGCTACAGCGCTTGCCCGACATGTACAAGTACACGGGTTCAAACCCCAGCACCCACGTACACAACTAAGTGTCTGAGCAATGAAAGCCATGTAAAAAAAACTCAATAAAAATTGATTCTCTCTGTCTTTCTCTCTCACTGTCCTTCTCTCTTAAAAAAAAATATATTCAAAAAGCACCACAGTTCTAAGAAATGTCTATTTTCCTTAAATTTGATAAACTACAAACATACTTTGCCAGTTACAAAATACAGAAAGTTTATTCATCCTTAAAATGTCATGCCAGATAATCTTCAGATTGGCTGTACATGATAACATAAGATTTTTTTTACTTGTATCAATAAACAGAAATATCTAATTTGTTAATATTGATTAATTAATTAAACAATAGCACATAACCTGCTTAACTCTATCTTAAAGACACTGTACCTAAAATTCTCTGATGTGTGGAATGCACAATCAAAGAAGAGAGGGCTCCTTTAAAGAAAATATATTTTAAATTCCTAATTGTGCCTGTTCAGTCTACTGTAGAAAGAGCAGGTCTACATGCTCTCTAAAGCTTCCCAGAAACACTTCAGTTTTCAAGAATCAAACTTCCTGAATATTGAGTATTCCATTAGGAAAAAACAATTATCAACCTACATCCAATATTCAAACATTTACGTAAGTTAAAACATAGTCCAGAAACACAGCATCTGAGGTATTTTCAACAATGATGTCACATCACAAGGCCATCAGGCCCGGGTGAGAACGGCCTGTTCCTACTGGCTCTGTCCAGAGCACAGTGCCTGTGGGTAAGCCCGCACATACCAGGGAAAGAACTTAATGGCAGAAATGTGGCCTTACCTCATTTCTCTCATCTACATCTTTGCATTTTTCAAGAAGAGCTTTCAGAGCAGGAATGTTTTCTTCTTCTACATAATTTATTACACTCTGTGATATCAAAACTGACATTTTCACAGAAAGCTGTAGTTATCTTTATTTCAAAACCTGTTAAAAGTAAATTAGACAAAAGATATATAATTTGTGGTAAGGAAAAAACTAAGTTCCTATGAAAAATATTTAGCAGTCTTAACCATAAACTTGTACAAATACAGCTTGAGTGGTAGGAAGAAAAACAAGGTCCCATAGCTCAGTGGTGAAAATGCTAAGAGGTCTTTACCCAAGCTTCACACTCATCTCAACCCAAACTCTAGATACACCCCCAATCCTCAACATCACCCCAAATACAAAGATGTGGTCCACTGCTCCTCTCACCATCTGTATCTGAGTGCATGGCAGCTCCAGCTCCCCTTGGAACTGTACATTACTTCTCTCTTCCTCTTCTACCCTACATTCTCTATATTACCCATATTTTCACAGGATGAGCCAAGACTTCACTGACTACCACACTACCTCCATCTCTACCACCCTGAGCTCTCACTGAACAAGCGATAGCATCCTAACTTGTCTCCCCTACTTCCATTCTGCCGGCCCTTCCCTCTGTTGGCCACAAGGCACTCACAGTGACCAATGTAAATTGGACCAGAGCTACCACAGGCTGAAGGGATGTAGGGTATTCAGGAAAGGCAGCTACTTGCCCAAGGGCACAAAGTGCTAGCTAAACAGGAGAAAAGTTCCAGTAATCTGTTGTACAGCACCAGCATGGTGACTATAGTGATGATGTACACTTCAAAAATTGCTAAAAGAGTGAATTTTAAATGTTCTCACCACAAACGAATGATAAGAATGTGAGGAACATGTTAACTAGCCTGATTTGATCACTCTACACTGTATACATGCATAGAAATATCACACTGAACCCCATAAATATATACCATTAGTATTTGTTAATCAATTGTAAAATAAAAACATTTTAAAACCTTAAATATGTATCAGAATCATTTGGAAAGCTTAGAGCACAGATTTCTGGGCCAGATCCTCAGAAGTTCTGACCCCACAATCTGGTCCTTGAACTTCATCTTTAACAAGGTAACACAGTCACTGCCAGCTGAAGATCCACACTGGGCGCAGCACCGAGTCAGGTGGCATCCTCCGTGGCTTCTCAGAGCACTCATAGTAAGATCAATATTTTCTTCTTGGCAGACAACTCAGGTGGCACAGCCTCTCATCTCTCTCACACCTCGGACCTCATCTCCCACCATGCCCCACTCAGCCACTTCACTGCATGACTATACCAAACACTGTGCCCCAAGCCTTGGCACTACATTGTTGTCTGCCTCAACTCTTCCTTCACCACACGTGCACCTGGCTAGCCCCTCACCTCTTCAGATCAGAGTAACAGCAGGTGTAGCATGATGTGAATGTAGGAGTAGTGACCTCCCAGCGTTCTGCCGGGGGCTCTGAGCTCCTGCTTTACTATTCTCCGCACTTACCACCATGTGCTTACTTTCTGACCATCTCTGCTAGAATGGGAAATTCATTATATTCAATTGGACATCCAAGTGCAGATAAACAAACCTCAGCCCACAATTTGCACCATAAGCATTACTAACTCAAAACTGACATAAAGGTCATATCTAAAAGCAGAAAACTTCTAGAAGAAAACAGAAATTTTAGTGACCTTGGATTAAGAAAGTCTTCTTGGATATAAAACTAAAAGCACAGTCCATAAGAAACAGTTCCTCAAAATTAAAAGCTTGTGCTCAGGCTGGCATGGGGGCTCAGGAGTTGGAGTACATGCCTGGCATGCACAAGAACCCAGGTTCAAACCCCAGCACCACATACACAACCAAGTGTTGGAAAAAGAAAGGGCAGATTAAAAAAAAATAAATAAAACTGATTTTCTCTCTCCCTCTTTAAACTTGTGCTCTATTAAAATAATGAAATCAGAACTGGGCACGGTGGCACACACTTGTAATCCCAGCAACTCAGGAGGTTGAGGCAGAAGGATCACAAGTTCAAAACCTGCCTCAGCAACTTTGAGAGGCCCTAAAGCAACTTAGTGAGACTTTATCTCAAAATATAAAATAAAAAGGACTGAGGATGTGGCTCAGTAGTTAAGTACCCCTGGGTTCAATTCCCAGTATCAAAAAAGTTTTTTTTTTTTAATAAAAATAATGAAGCCAGTTGGAACTGGTTTGATCACTGCCTGATTTGACCACTCCACAATGATTTTCTCCTTTCAACTCCCCAACTCTTGAGCAGGAATGTCTGTCCCCCAAGTGCATTTTCAAACAGTCTCAGACTCTTTCCAGTGCCTTCCTTGTACCTGGCCAAGATGGCAGGATTTAAGACTTTTTGACTGATGAGACTTGAAGGAGAACATGAACTGTGGGCTGATGCTGTAAAGAGTTGACTCTGAAGTGCCCTGGGATGCAGTGAATGTTTAGCATGTGAGAAGGAAGTCTATCTCTGGGGCCCAGAGGGCAGAAATGATGGTACTGTATGCTTCCATGTATGTATGACTTTCTAGAAAAGGAAAGCTTCAGGGACAGAAAACAGATTAGAGGCGGTGGAGTCTAAAATAGAGGAATGAAATGACTACAAAGGGGTGGCAAGAGAACTTGAGGATCTGACGCATGTTCTATTTCATGGTAATTACACAATATGATGATACACTAGTCAAAATTCAAAACTAAAGGGCAAATTTTACTATATGCAAATTATATACTATACTCTGCTTTTTAAAAAACTCTCCAAACAAAAGTTGTGAAGCTGGAGTGGTGGCTTGGAGATTATGGCGCTTGCCTGGCATGTGCAAGTATGTGGACCCAAACCCCAGCACCATGTACACAACAAGTGTCAAAGTGTCAGAGCAACGAAAGCCACATGAAAAACTAAATGAAAACTGATTGTCTCTTTCTCTCTCTCACTGTCCCTCTCTCCTTAAAAAAGAAAAAAAAGGTTGTTATTTGGTCTAATAATTTCACTTCTAAGAATCAATTCTGAAACCATGTGAAACAGACATAAATTTTAAATACCACATAAGAAAAAAACTTAGGATTATGTAAATTATGATATATTCACACAAATAATTAACAGTCACCAAAATGTTCTCACCAAAAAAAAAATGTACTGACAGAAAAACATTTATGCTATCAGCACCTCAACTATTTAAGATACACACATTTTTCAATATTGAAATGAAACAGTATAAAAGGCAAAAGGCATTTTTATTTTCTTCAGAACTTTTATTTCCTCAATTGTCCAGAATGTGACACTTTTGTCACTGGAAGCCAGTAGGGATGTTTCATCAGTCACCAATACCTTCACTTGGACCGCTCTTGTCATCACGCCAGTACCACCTCAGCAGGTGTAGGGATCTGGATCCTCTCCCCTTATGCTGGCCCCACCCATTCCACAGCCCCACTATGCTGCAGCAAGTGGGGTTGCCCACATTCTTCTCCTGCTCATTTAGTTCCCCCATTTAGAACTCCACCCTCATATCCACGCTACCAAAGTACCCATGAGTCTGTCCAGTCACTGTCACCATTCTCTGTGCAGTTTACCTCCTGCATGCTGAGATCAGCCAACCCCACTCTCAGCGCCTCCACTGAGGGCTTTATCATCTACAGTCATCAGACTCCTAAGGATGCAAGGCACAAAAGTGAACTACTCAAACAAAACAGACAGATGTACTTCAGGTGCGCTGGTTTACTTCCTACCACATGATGCGAGAGGGAGGTGCCACTGGACCTGAACGCCAGCACCTTCCCTTCTCTACTGACTTCATTTACTTTCATCTGCGACCACCTTCTCAGCTAATGAGAACACAGCTTCTCACAGTTGTCTAGCCTCAAATCAAATAGTTCTTAACACTAGAGAAAGCTGTTATTCTTTGTTCCCACAACCAAAGTTCCAGGAAGAAAGGTCTGACTGATAGATGCAGTAGCACACACTTGTAATCTAGCTACCTGGGAGGCAGAGGCAAGAGGATCACTTGAGCCCAGAAGTTCAAGACCAGCCTGGGCAACATAGTGAGATGCCGTCTCAAAAACTAAATTAAAGGGGGGTAGGAAGGTCTGAGTTACTTGCCACCTCTAAACCAATCACTATAGACACAAGGTTGGGAGGGAGTTATGTGTTCACACAGTACAGGCACTGTTTCTAGAAAACAAGAAACTCATGGTCTAGGCATCTATCCTGAAAATGTCCATGACCCCATCTCTCACCGGCATCAGAGCACAGTCTGCCAGCTCCTGCCTGCTCTCACCAGTCCTGCCCCCTCCAACTTTCCACCCTGAAGCAAGGGCAATCTGCAACACAAATGTCTTGAAATCCAAGTGAAAACCAAAGGAGACTTGTTACTCACAAGTTATTCTAGGAACTCATGCCCTCTAAGCCTTTGTAAATGATGTAAAGTCTCCATTGTGTGATTCCTACCTAAAACTCTGCCCCATAATGAACAGGGAAAAGACTCAACAAATTCAATTCTTGACTGAAATAATGAAGGCATGAAGATCCTGCACATTCTGGCCCCATTTTATCATTCCAGACCCTTCCCTCCCACCCTCTACCCAAATCTCCTTCCGCAGTCCCACCTCCACTTCCAGTTCTGCCGATGAACCCTTCACAGCTCCTTCACTGCCCCACACTGCTTCTTTCCAGACCTTTGCTTAGAAGGTCCATCCTCACAGACACCTGGTCAGCTTCTACCCATCCTCAAGGACAGGGCTCCACCAGATCTTCCCTCCCCAGAAAGCGTTCACTGCATGACTGCTTAGCCAAGCAGAGTCAATGCACATCCCTGGGACTCTTCCACACCTGTATATACATCTAAACGAAGACTGCTGGGATTGGAGTGGTGGCTCAGCCATTATGGCACCTGCTTGGCATGGGCAAGGATGCAGGTTCAAACCCCAACACTAGGTACACAACGAAGTGTCAGAGCCACAAAAGCACATGAGGAACTGAATTAAAAAAAAAAAAAAGATTCTCTCTGTCTCTCTTTCACTGTCCTGCTCTCTCATAAATAAATAAATAAATAAATAAAGACTTCTCACACCACAATCAACTTTCCACATCCCCTCTCATGGCAGGACCCACCCTGTAATCTAGCACAACACCTATGTGTTAGGGGTTAGAAAGAAGAAAAGCAGCCCTTAGCTGCCAGAAACTGGCCTGGCATGGCACAGCAAGGCCTTGGTGTTCTCAATGTGAACATAGGCAATTTCACAGAACAGTACCATTAGACAAGGTCACTCTGAACATGTCAAGACAAAAACAAAACCACTCAGAAATTCCATCTGAACACTGACAAAAATATGAACAATGTCCCAATCACAAAAATGCCCAAACAGCTACCTATCCTGACTAATTTGAGTGATTGCTGCTTCTTTATTAATCATAACTTTAGTCTTACTCCATTATTTTCTTGTCTTCTAAATAAGATTTAAAATATCCAATTACAGAATTACCCCTGCTTCCTGAAGTACCCAATAAAAGCCTTACTTCCTTGAACTCTTCCCCATATCACCTATCACAAATCAAAATCACCTATCAGTCTTTTCTAACCTCTTACAGAGATACCCCATAGTTCCCTCTGCAGTATATTCTCCTCCATTTCAAGAATTTAAGACCAACTTTGTTCAACTAAAGTGTGCTCCTGGTGGCCTCTGATTGAAGATAACTGACAGTCAGTATTCAATCAATTTCACTAAATAATCAATTTTAAAGTATCATGTTTTTGGGTATTCATATAAGTACCTAAAATACAAAATAAAGCTATAACATTAAATCCACATCTGTTGATACATGGACCTATGACACACTGTCATGTTAAAGAGTGTATAGTATGACTCTGTTTAACAAAATAAACTAAGACACCTACATATGTATGTATTTAGCAGAGACAATATAAACAAGGACAGAGTGTGGAAGGGTGTACAACTGGCTGCTAAAACTGGTTCTCTTAACAGGTAGAAATGAAAGTAGGGGATGATTAGCTTTGCCTCCACACATCTTTGTGCTGTTTTGTTTTACTTGACACAGTAAGTCTAATTCAGCCAAGCACAGTACTGCACATCTGTAATCTCAGCAACTCAGGAGGCCGAGGTAGGAGGATCACGAGACCATGTCTCAAAAGTGGGGGGTGGGGAGGGTGGGGCATGGGGATGTAGCTCCATGGTAAAGTGCACCTGGGTTCAATCCCCAGTACCAAAAAATAAATAAAACATTAAAAAACAGGTCTATATTCTTTTTCATTAGAAAAGAGAAAAAATGGGGCTGGAGCGGTGGCTCAGTGGTTTCGGCGCTTGCCTGGCAAGCACAAGGACCCGGGTTCAAACCCCAGCACCACGTACACAACTGAGTGTTGGAGCAACAAAGGCCATGTGAAAAACTCAATAAAGTTGTTTCTCTCTTTCTCTGTCTCTCTCACTGTCCCTCTCTCTTTAAAAAAAAAAAGAAAAGAGAAAAAATATTTCATCAGAAGAATAAACTCCACAGCTCTCATCTTTCTTATTTGTTTCAATGCTGACTTCGAAAAGGCCTCCTGATCTTCAGTGCAACTTGTGCCATGGTTGAAAGTACAGATTTTTACTTGGAGAGAAACTGCCTTGGCTTGACTCCTAAGATTACCACTTGCTGTTACATCACCTTGAATTTCTTGACCTCAGAGTCTAAGTTTCCCATCTTCAAATAACTGCAGTTATGTGCAAATGGACTAAAGTGGTGCCTAGCACACGGGAGCTCAAGAAATATTAGCGGTTTTGCATATAACAATAGAAGACTGCCATCTTTTAACCACGCTTTCTTAGTAGAGCTAAGCTGCTCTCTTCCAGGATCCTTTTGTTTCCATCGTGGCACTTGTCCACACTTGTCATTTCCACCTTTTTCTGTTTAATAGCTGTCTCTCCCAGTTACTTTATAAAAGAAGGACTTCTTTTGTTCTATACCAAATACCCAATGCCTAGCACAATTCCTGGCCCATAGAAAGCATTATATTTTCTTCAATGAATGATACAATTTAAATATATTGTCCACAGCATTTTACATCTAATGGGAATATATGATTAGACATTCATTTGCACAATTAGAAAAAAAATTAAAAAATTGTCCTGACATTATTATTTTTGTGGTAATGAGCTACATTCCCCAGACCTTTTTAATTTTTTTTTATTTTGATACACGGTTTCACTAAGTTGCCCAGGCTGTCCTGGAACTTCCTCCTGTCTCAACCTCCCCAAGTCACTGGGATTACAGGTATGCATCATTGCACTTGGTCTGACGTTATTTTTTTTTTTTTTTTAATGGCAGAGAAAGCCAATAGCAATGCTAGAAAAACATTTTTCTATTCACCTAAGGTCAGTCGTCAGCCTGATGGTGCAGCTCAGAGGCTGAGCACAAGGCCAACTCTCCCATTCTTTCCTCATAGGCTTTTACTTTTGGTCAGCCCTGCTTTCCCTCTTATATGAATCCCAGTTTAAGCAGGCTCAACCCTCAACCCTATATCCATCCTCCTCTCCTGATTTCCAGAAATCCCCTGTGAATTTCAAGTCATTCTCCCTTTTTCCATTATTAGCACCTCACTCTGCCCAACCAGCCGCTATCCAATCTTCAGTTTTCAATTTAAAAATCAATTCCACAGTGAAGCTTCTCTGTCAGCTTCCTAACCCTCTAGAGCAAGGGCAGGACCTTTGACTCCTCCACCTTCTCCACTACCACTTGCTCAGTGCCTGACACATTGCCTGAAACGTGTAAAGAATCAAAAGACCTTAGGTGAATGAAGAAAGCCCAAAGGGAAGTCTTCTCTATTCTGCAAGTATGCACTGGGCACCATCATGTGCAACTCCCTGCAGCAGATTCGTGTCAAGCCCTGCACAAGCTTACAGTTCACCTTGAGACATGAGACATCTTCAGGGACACAGCATCACTTGAGTTTAGGAGACATTAGCTTTCGTTTTACAGATGACAAAATAGGTCTGCATAAATAAGTTAATGTGCCTAACAAGATAGAAAATGCAAATGCTACAGCAACTAGTTGAGTGCAAGCTATAATTCAAAGAAGAACATGCTGTGAGAGTTCTGAGCCGTTCACTCTGGCTGGGCCGTCACGGAAGCAGCATTCTGTGTAGCGGCTGAAGAACAGGCACAAATCTACCAGCTGGGAAATGAACACAGAGCACACCAAGCCAACGGAACATCTGAGGACAGATGAAGAGGGTGTTGACTAAGCGGTTCTGTGGCACATGCCATGCCTATGCTGAACAGCACAAGTAGGATGTTTAAGTGTCAAGTGAGAGCTAAAAGCCAGAAAGTTAAGATGGCTTAGATATGTAATCTCCTCAACGATAAAGGCTGTCTCTCCTTTGTTCTTTATTCCCAGAATCTATTACAGGTCTAGAACAAGCAGAAACTTAGTAAGAGAACTGTCAAGTTGAATAACTGCAGAGGTAGACTAAATACACCTCTTCTGAAGCACTCTCCCCATCAACCCCCATTGCTATCCTCAACAGTTGTGTTTGCTATCATCAGCCATAAACAGGTTGGGCACACAATCACTACGTGTGATGCTCAAAAAGATAAGCTGGGCGAATCTAGAATTGGAATTAAAAACCAGAGACTAAGCCAATCATTCGGGCCATGTATAAAATAAGGCCATTTTGAGGCAGTCAATCAGCAAAGAGAACTCATCAGACAAGGGAATCCTCCCAAGACAGACATCCCCTAGAGGGTAAAGAACATGAAAGACCTGAGATCCTGGCTTTTCAGTTCAGTTAGTCTTGTCTCCTTTTCCCTGCCTTCCACATAGCTCTACTACAGTGGCTCATGCAGTGGAGCAGCTGACAGTTCTTGAGCAGAGCAGGAACAGATATAGAAGAGGAGGATAACACACTTGTACGCAATCCTAGAAAAATTAACCTCCTAGCAATGTGTGCAACCCAGACTGGAAAAATGCAAAGAATCAGAACTCTAAGACCAGTCAGGGATCCACCAAAACAGCCCACAGGAGAAGGATCAGGCAGTGGGCATGCAGAAGGTATCAACTAGAACAACAGAAAATCCCCAATATTTGACCTTGTTTGACCCACCAAAAAAAAATCCAGAAACATTCTGGATGAAAAACAAATAAATAAAAGAAACTATAGGACTGATTGGAGAAGAAAAGAAGAAGTCAAAGATGACTAGATGGCACATGCACATGACTAGAGGTTGGTGATGATATTAATGGGGAAAAAAAAAGGCCAGGAGGAAGAGGAGAGGTGTCCTCTGCATGGGAATGCTGGCGCCCCCCTACCACCCCAGGTTAAAGAATAAGGCTGTGGAATGCTGAAGATGAACAGCTCAAAAAATGTTAGTTGGAGAAATCCACCCAGTGTTTGAAAAAACAGACTTGGAAATCATTCACAGTGTGTAGAAAAGGATTCTCAAATTGGTGTGCAAATAATTCTCAAATTACTTGTGAGCTTTTCAAATACTGTACACTGTCTCCTTCCCCAGAGATCAGTGGTGGGGTCCAGAAACTGATATTTTAACCAGCACCTGAAATAGTTCTGAAGAAGCAGCACACACTGGCAAAGGCAGAGAACAAAGAACACACTCTGCCACTGCACTCTCCGAACGGTGACTCCAAACAAGACGCAGATGTATGATCCTTAGTGTTGTCAAAATATGGTCAAGGACTAACATACTAGAATCACCCTAATAGGTGATTCCTGAGCCACACCCCAGGCCAAATGAATAGAAATCTCTGAATGGCTAAGAAAACTGCATTTTTTAAACAAGAACTTCTAGGGAGCAGAGATGGCTCCATAGTTATTAATAAAATACCTTTAATTTGGTTAAATCTTTTCTACATGTCAAAACAACCTGACTGAATAAAGACTCTAACACTGCTAATTGACAAATCACAGATGCGTGGTGATCTGTGGGCTTGCTCGTATTTTGCAAGGCATTTAAAAGCCTTCACAAGACAATGGAGCAATGGAGTCTTGAATAAAGCAAGGGAGAAAACAATAACACCTCGCCCAGAGAAGCCTAGGAAAAGAAATGCAGCCCGTCTGCCTTAGTTGCACCTGCTAAAGGAATCCTCTGGGGATGGGTATGACAGC